>BSBK01004259.1:875000-1064669 GCA_027943335.1 Chamaecyparis obtusa
AATTGTTTGCCTCACCCATGCCTTGAGTGCTAGTACATGCTAGGATGGTGTGTGAGATGATGCTTTCCACCTAGAAAAGGATTATATATAGCATAGCTAGTAACCTTGTATGTATGAAAGAATTACTGATACTCCACATGGTCACTTGGGCGTCAAGGTATAGAGAGAGACTACTAGGATAACTCAAGAGTTGACATATATGATGACACTTCCCTATATGTGTTCTAGGTTCCTATATGAGCATTTGGTACACTTGATTTATGTTCTGAAATTTTATACTAAATAACCTTATAACCATTTTATATGTGTACCTTTGCATTAGTCTTGCTTATTTGGATATTTCTTGAGTGAGGTTTTGGTCTTATCTCCTCAACACGGTGGGAGTGGACCTCTAGGTTCTATGTGGTCAAGTGGTAGTGATTCTTTTTACCATTGAGATTCAATGTTTGTGCTATTATTCTTGGATGATCGTAGATGTAGTTATTATGTTTGTTTCTTAGATATTTCTTATTGTCATCATGAGATGATGTCACCATGTATTATTCTATGTGTTGATTTGGCATTCATTCAGGAGATGTATATGTACTTTTATTATATTTTTGACGTGATTCATTATTATGATCCATGTGGTATGTGTAGTGTAAGATGGACTATATATGAGTCATGATGTATCAATTATATCCTATTGATTGTACCTTATTTATATTAATATGGTGAATGTATCTTGATTCCTTCTATTCAATGTATAGGTTAGTTTCCTTGATGATATGTGTTCATTTCATTATGGCTAATTAAATAATTGGGAATATTTCATTTGGGTTTTAAAATGAATTTATGATATACCATGTGGTTATACTATGGTTGATTTTAGTAGTTTAGTTAATGTAGTTAAAAGTAAGTACATCTTGGAACCCTTGGGATAGTTAACTGGGTTTGTGAACATCAGTGTAATGGTTCATCATGTGTTAATAATGTTACTTTCATTTAAGTTGTACTTTCTTCCACATATGTTTTGTTGAATGTTCATCTGTATTGTTTATGTATGTTTAACATTTAAGAAAAAAAAATTGTTGCATCAACTTAGTGTAAAGTTAGGTTAATTTCTCATGGGTTCTAGGGTGAGGCATTACAATTAGTATCATAACTTTAAGTCTTACCTATAGCATCCCACTATGAATAATTTATAGACTTGTGGGCTCCTTTTATTCTGAGTCCTCTATGTTTCCTAGGAATGATGATACCATTATGCCTACTAATGGCATTCTCACTATTGTTGAGAATCTCTTTTCCCAATCTTCTCATGATGAAGATGAAACCTTAAGAGAACCTCCTACCAAAGTGCAATCAATTTCCCATGATTTTGAAAAAAATGAGCAATGGTTGGGTCAATATATTTTAATAGGGTCTCATATCCTAAGAGTCTCATGATGATCCCTTCATCCCCTTTCATTTCATCCAATAAGATATCTCTCCACCTATCATTACTTATCCATCTCCCAAGAAAGATCAAGATACTCCTTCCATTATCTCTAATGAGCTTATTGAAAATTGAGAGAAAATTACTCTTCCCGCATTATCCAAAGATCCTTGTCAAGATCAAAATATCCCAACAAATCCTTGTCATAATTCTCTACATCCATCTAAATAATATCCCATTTTTCCTACCCCTTTGTATAAGAATAAATCCTCTAAAGCTCCAATTGCACCTGTCAAACTTTCTCCTATCAAAGTTACCTATGATCCTATTGGTATAAATAAGAATATTACAGATCAGAGCCTTGGCCACGTTGCTCACTCTATGAATGTTGATATCCCTATCCATTATCCATTTTCATCCTCTAAATCCATCCTTGGTCCTTATATACCAAAGCTGAAACCTTCATATATTCCATCCATATTCAGCCCTTATATCCCCCCATCCACTATACCTCTTGCTCCTATATTGTCATCCACTTCCCCCATCATACCTCAAGATCAATAAAGACATGCATCCTTGAGAAAGCCAAAACACTAATGATTGAGAAAGATGTTGCATAGATGTACCAGATAGAACTTGTTAGTACTACTGTATACACCTTAAACCGAGTTCAACTGAAGAAAGATACAAATTGTTAGGAATGGGAACATTGAGAGGGGGGGGGGTGAATCAGTGTTCACTCAATTTAATCTTTTTTCTTTACTTCTTAAACTTGACTTGAGTGCTTAACTAATGAAATGAACATTAACATAAATAAGAAACATGAACTCAACACATAACACCAATGTGGTTACAGGGAAACCCAAATAGGTAAAAACCCCGGTGGGAATTGACACCCACTAATAATTTGTACTAGTGTTTTATGATCCTTGTTAGAAGATTCTTAACCCTGTTAAGAGTTGCTTTACAATGTATTTATTACAGTGACCTAGTCAAGGGTCAGAACCTATTAGGATTATTTTACAATAGCCCTGTTAGGGGTGTGGACACACAATTCTAGATCTCACTGCTCAAGTGGTGAAGGCTACAACCTTCTGATCTCAGATACACACTATATATGTTGGATGAATTGGCACTATGACACTGCTTGTCTGATCAGTTCCTTTGATGCAATGATGCTTTGACCTCTTGAAAAGCTCTAATACATCTTAACAACCCTTTGCATACTTTTTCTCTACTTATTTCAACTCTCTATCAACATCCATTCTTCATTACAACGACACATCTAAATTTTATATGTGCATACAAAAAAATTAACTAGGTCAACCCTTCAACCGATTACACATAATGCTTCCAATTGAATTGGCTCAAGAATGTTTACAAAAAGACATAATTACATGTCTACAACCTAATTACAATAGGCACATATCCCTTACACAACAATAATATAACCGCTAACCAAAATACCAACAGTCGGCTGCTTGCACTATTCTTCTCTGGCATTCATTGTCTGTGCAACTTGAACTCTCTGTATCTTCTTCATACTAAATCTTCTGATCATGCACTCTTAGACTTGGAATGAATATGGTCTTACCAGCTTAGCTTCTAGGGTGCATACCATAATTCTATCGTATGCACATGCGCTGATGCTCTGACCTTCAGGTACTCTGTATACTGTCCAGTCTTCAACACTTAGCCAATTTTTGATCTTCTTATCATGAGCACTGACTCCAAAACATCATATGACTTTGTTTCCATAATGACAACACTATATTAATTCATATACACTAGTATAGTCAACTTTCCAACAATCTCCCCCTTTGTCATTGATCGCAACAAAGGAATATGGAAAAGTTACTAACTGTCCCTTGATACAAAAAACACTTAATCATACTCTATCTTATATCTCCCTTATGTCATCTTACTATATATTTTCTTTACATAGCTATAGCTCCATATTCTATAAATACTCCCCCTTTGACATTAATGAAAAAGGTGTTACAAAATCGAATCTATACAAGTACTTACACTGATAGTACATCTGGGTATGCAATTTGTAAATTTTGGATCTCTTGCTTCCAAAATGCAATCAATGCATTGATTGTTTGGAGATGAGCGCATAAGGAATATTGTAGTTTCTCCATCTTCTCCAAATCTGAACTAGAACCTTGATCATATGTCACCATGGTGGCATCAATCTCCTTGATATTCTAATTTAACACATCTAGGGAGGGTGCAAGAGCATTTCTAAGCTGAGTCTACCTAGCCCTTATTTTTTACATCTCCTTTTTTGCCTTCTCAATTTTGTCAATTTGTCCCTGATATACATTGTTACACATGTTTACATCAGTAGAGGGATCTTCTACTGACTTCCTCACTTTTTCAATCATAGCCTCTACTTCTTGGATCTTCTTGTAGTGATCGGCTATCAACTTATCTTGATCCTTACAGTCAGCAATAATTTTCCTTCCTTTTGTTGCAAACTCTTTCAAAGTTGCTTGTCCAACTTTGAGTGAACTGAGGTCTAGTGAGAAGTTGTTGACCAACTCATTTAGTCTTTTCTTCATATACTTCTCCTCTGCAACTAATGATGTTGATTCTTCCAAGTTAGAGAAATTACTCTTGAACTGTGAAAGAATTGCACTTACATCATCAACAAAGTGTACCTTGGACACTTTCTTATCTACTAGTAACAAGTTGTTCAAGATATTTACTCATTCTACAAGGAGAGGATTCCTCGTTACCTATTTCTCCTTGGCCTTCTCCATAGCTAAGACATTGAACTTGATCAGGTCTTCTTCTCCCCATGAGTCCAAACTAGTGGTGTCAGGTGTCAAGCTTGACAAAAATGATGTCGAGGGAGTGATAGGAGTGTTATCCATCACTTCTTGCTTTACTTTGCTTAGTATTTCAATAGATGGCTTATCTGTTGTTTCATTTCCTTTTTCCTCTTCTTTTTCTTTCTCCTCTTCCATCTTTTCTTTCTCTTTTTCTTGCTCTTCTTTTTCTGTTTCCTTTTCTTCTTCTTTTTCATCTATTATATCTTCAATGTGTACTTCTTCTTGTGTCTTGGGTGAGTTGTCACCGCAAAGGATTTCAACTTCTTGTGTTCTCACAAAAGCTTCCTCAAACTTATCCAGCTCTCTATCTATGGCCGCCATGGCTATTTATACATTGTCAATGATGATAATGCTATCTTTTAGTGACTCTGTCATGGGCACAAACTTTTTTGCCTTTGTATGTGTTTCTATTACAGGCGCTAAATCTTGAGGACCTGTCATTGATACCTTTGTGGTCTCTATCTCCTTGGCTTCCTTAGGAGGTACTTTAGTTGTGTGTGCAGTAGATAGATACATGTGTTTGTTCAAGAATACCTTCTCAAAGGCTTTCTCTATCTCTTTGGCTACTAACTCATAATTTTTATCCATGATATGTAGTGTTCCTGTCTTAGTCTGGATGAATGGTTTCACCAAATCTAACAATAGGGCTTTTTCTTCAAGAGAACATACTGGGAGACTTTCATCTATAATTTTCTCTCTTATTCTTGGATCTTCCTCATTTGCCCGTCTCTTCAAGAATTCCAAAATATTCCATTTACTGTCTAGAATCACTATTTTTAGTTCTAGGACTGTCTTTTTAAACTTCAGCATATGTTTGACAATCATTCCATGAATCTTTGATTTGTCAATCTCACTGTATTTCTCATAGAACTTTCCTACTTGATCAATTTTGCCTTCATCAACAATCCTTGTACTTAACATATTGAGACTAGGTTTGAAACTTACTTATGGAGGTGCTTGAGTGTTTCTCTTGCTTCTTATTGCTCACGAGGATGGATGACTAGTGCTAATCTCTTTCTTCCTCTTTGCTATTGTCTTATACTCTAGAGGAGTAGTAAGATCAATTGTTACTATGGGCGCAAGAGGGGAAACATCAGATTTACCCTTCTGATCATCTGATTTCTCAATTTTCACCTTCTTCATCTTTGGATCATCAGATTCTATCTTTGTTGTAGCTATGCTCTTTATTTCCAAAGAAATCTTCTCTTGCCTTGCTTTGTCTAGGTCTTCTTGAGAAACTCCATGAATTTTCAAAATCTCTGAAGTAACCTTGGTAACTTTTCTTTTTGTTGCTGTGTTGTTCAATACAACATCTACTTCTCTTATTTTCTCTTCATAAGTCCCCCACCTAGGTTCATTGAGGTCCTTAGGTGCCGACAACAGAACTTGAGCATAAGCCTCTAGAATAGGCTCTTCAATTTCATATCCTAGTGGATGAATCCACTTTGTTCTTGGTTCAACAGCCTCCATGCATGTTGTATCAATATCTACCATGAAATAAATACTATCCTTGTATTTTTGAATTATCTTTTCAGGTATCCTATACCTCATCTGTATTCTCACTCTAAATGTTTTCAACTCCAATTCCATATAGTCCTTAAGGGTACTTTCTATGGATGCCTTAAAGGATATCTGTGGCATAGTGGGAATAGACTTGTCTAGATATAAATCATACACCTTTCCAAGAATATGGAAGTACATATAGATTATTAGAGACCCAAACCTAAATATCTTGGTCTTGTCATGCTTGATGGCTCTTATGTTGTCTATTAGTTGTGCATTCAAGATCTCACACAGATTAAACTCTCCATTCTCTCTTACCAACCTTATTTATGCTAGAATGGTGGCCGTTGACACACTGTTTACTCTGTTGGTGTGCTGGAACCTGTATCCTAGTATCATAGATATCAATTTGAAGTCTTTCTCCTCTATAGGCTCTATTGTCATTCCGCGCCTATCACTTCTTGATTTGCAAGTTTTCTCAACTAGTTTTATCACATCCTTTCCTACTGAAAGAATGACACCTTTCTTAGAGAGACATGTCATCTCATGAATTAGGTCACCTGTGATCCTTATTGGAACTTCACCTATCCAGAATAAGTCATCATGAATCCTACTAAGTAGAATCTTTATCTATTCAGACTCATAGAACTCATATGTAGTCACATATTCAATTATCAGGTGGTTTTCAAGCTGTGCATACTCATCCATGAAGGTTTTGTCAAGTTTCATCATTGTTTCCATGTGCGCTCTTATTCTATCCAAACCTACTAGTTCCTTCTTGCAATATATGTATGCCCTGATATCTTCCACATGCATAACACCCATGGGAGTGCGGGAGAATGCACCTTCTAGGTCATCTAGTGTGGATTTGAATGGATGCCTCTTAAAAAAATATCTCTTCTTCTCTGCCACATCAAATACAATGGGAGTAGCCATTACTTGTATATTGCTTTCCAATTGATCTCAAAGACTTTTGAATCAACGCAATGGATTAGGGCTTCTGAAACTGATCAAATGCACTTACTAAACACTGGTGAATCAATCTACAATCCTTCACACTCAAATGCTAGGGATCCTCTACTCTCCATTGCTCTGAATTCGAATGCAATGAGAGATATAAAAGCTTTTGTGTACTTTAAAGTAAGAATTTTTCCATTAATGCTTACTGCGTAAACTAGGTTGTCACTGATAATTTCCAACTTTCATTATGTAGTCAATCAACTAGTGCACTCTTGCACATAGGTTCTGCTAGTCTCCAAAAGGTTAATTCCAAAGGTGCATACTCCGAGGTTGAGTATACCAGCTGCACAGGGGTTTAGAGATAAATTAGCTCCCCCTATGACCCTAAGGGCCATTCATCCAGATGTAGAGGGTGCGTCCATTGTGGATGCATCTAATACATTATCATTAACCTTATCCTTATTTTCCTCTGACCAAATCAAGCTCACATCTTTTGAAGCTTTCACAAACTTGACTTCTCCTTCGGTGTCTAGTATTGATTCTTCTAGCTTTCTAGGGTTTTCCTAACTTCACGTCCTTGATCTACAAAACTTTGAGATATGTCCAGCCTTGTTACATGAGTGAAAAATAATTGGAGGCCTTATATTCCTTGACACATTGACATGGGTTACCATTTTACACTATCTAGTCGAGTGACCATTATAGTTACATATCTAACATGTAAAATTATGAGAACTTCTTATATTTGGCTGATTCTGATTTCTCTGATTATGCCGAGTCTTGTTCTTCTAACTTGTCTTACAATTCATAGCTCTATGACCAAATTTATTGCATGAATAATAGTAACCATTGAAAGGTCTTACCTCTGTACAGTTCCTTGCTATATGTCCATTCTTGTTACATGCATAATAGGTTTGATCTACTAGCTTGCACTCATTCTTGGATGGTTCAACATGATCTTTAGTCAGACTTCTAGTCTCATTAGCATATGTGGTGTCTTTTGGTGCTTTCATTATTGATCACATGTTGTCAATCTAATTTTGTGCTTCATTGATTCCAATGCCGATGGTATCTCCTTTAAGCTTTTGAGCATACAGTTGAGATTCAATCAGATCCTTGCTTGTGTGTAATTTATCAATGTGATTCTTAGCCTCTTTCAATTCAAATTCCAAACTTTCCTTGTTGTTTCTTAGCTCCAAGATTTCCATGTTGGCTTGCCTCAATTCTTCATTCAGTTGAAGGTTCTCTTTGATCTGTTCATCATAGACTTCCTAATTGTTAGTTAGCTTATCATCCAATTCTTCATTCAGTTCTTTTAGGGATGAATTTTCTTCATTCAGCTTCTTGATCATTACCCCTAAATCACTAGTAGAGCATTCTTTCAAATATTTTCTTAGCCTTTTGATAACTGCTTGAGCATCACTGACTTTTTATTTTAGTTCTTCAATTTCTTTTTCAGATCTGTCTAGGTCTTCAAGAGAAGCTTCAAGATTTCTTTTCAAATGTTTCATTTCTACTTTTTCCATGATCTCCTCAAGTGGTTAAACTTTTTTGTTGAGGACTAGAGCTCTGATACCAATTGTTAGGAATGGGAATACTAAGAGGGGGGGTGAATCAGTGTTCACTTAATTTAATCTTTTTTCTTTACTTCTTAAACTTGAATTAAGTGCTTAAGTACTGAAATGAACATTAACATAACTAAGAAACATGAACTCAACACATAACACCAATGTGGTTACGGGGAAACCCAAATAGGTAAAAACCCTGGTGGGAATTGACACCCACTAATAATCTGTACTAGTATTTTATGATCCTTGTTAGAAGATCCTTAACCCTATTAGGAGTTGCTTTACAATGTATTTAGTACAGTGACCTAGTCAAGTGTCAGACCCTATTAAGAGTCATTTACAATAGCCCTGTTAGGGGTGTGGACACATAGTCTTAGAGCTCACTTCTTAAGTGGTGAAGCCTACAACCTTCTGATCTCAGATACACACTATATCTGCCGGATGAACTGGCATTGTGACACTGCTTGTCTAATCAGTTCCTTTGATGCACTAATCTTTTGACCTCTTGCAAAGCTCTAATACATCTTAACAACCCTTCGCATACTTTTTCTCTACTTATTTCAACTCTCTATCAACATCCATGCTTCATTACAATGGCGCATCTAAATTTTATATGCGCATACAAAACAATTATCTAGGTCAGCCCTTCAATTGATTACACACAATGCTTCCAATTGAATTGGCTCAAAAGTGCTTACAAACAAAAATAATTACATGTCTACAACCTAATTACAATAGGCACATATCCCTTACACAACAATAATATAACCGCTAACCAAAATACCAATAATCAACTACTTGCACTGTTCTTCTCTGGCATTCACTGTCTGTGCAACTTGAACTCTCTGTATCTTCTTCATACTGAATCTTCTAATCATGCGCTCTTAGAATTATCATGAATATGGTCTTACCAACTTAGCTTCTAGGGTGCATACCATAATTTTGTTGTATGCACGTGCACTGATGCTCTGACCTTTAGGTACTTTGTATACTATCCAATCTTCAACACTTAGCCAATTTCTGATCTTCTTATCATGAGCGCTGACTCCAAAACATCATACGACTTTTTTTACATAATGAAAACACTATATTAAGTCATATACACCAGTATAGTCAACTTTTTAACACAAATAAGACACCTTATGAGCTATGGTTTGGCTACACACCAAATGTAAGTTATTTCAAAATTTTTGGAAGCAGATGTTACATTCTGAAAGATGATAGAAATGGTAAATTTGATTCTAAAGGTGATGAAGGAATATTTCTAGGATATTCTAATAAGAGCAAAGCATACAAGTATTTGAACAAGGCTACTAACACAATGATTGAAAGTGATAATGTGAAAGTTGATGAGTTTGCTGAGAAGAATGATGAAGAAAGAGGGAAGGAATTGAAAGACTATGGTAGGTTTGCATATATTGAGCATCCAGACTATCTACCCAAGCCATAGGCTAAGTCTACTTAGTGACATGAAAATGTTACCAAGAATCAACAAATACAAACCAAGAACTAGGAAGATGCTACCAAGGATGAAAATGAACCTGAACCGAATGATGAGCAAAGAAGAGAGAAAGTATTGGTGAGATTTTTTAGAAGACAACATCCACAGAACCAAATTATTGGAGACAAGAAAGTTGGCATGATGACACAAAGTAAGTTAAGACAGAACACATGTTTAGTTTGTGAATTTGAGCCTAAAAATGTTAGAGATGCACTTGAGAATGATGAATGGATTAAGGCAATGAATGAATAAATTGAATACATAGAGAAAAACAAAACATGGACATTGTACCAAGATTGAGTGATAAAAATGTGATTGGTACTAAGTGGATTTTCAAAAATAAGTTAAATGAGAATGGTGAAGTAACTAGAAACAAAGCTAGACTTGTATGCAAGGGATATGCATAAGAAGAAGGTATTGACTATGGTGAAACTTTTGCATCAATAGCAAGACTTGAAGGACTCCAAATATTACTTGCATACACTACACATAAATGATTCAAAGTATATCAAATGGATGTGACACCAACATTTATGAATAGAATTCTTGAGGAAGAGGTCTACATAGAACAACCTGAAGGTTTTGTTGATCCAAATCATAAGAACATGGTATGTAGATTACAAAAAGCATTGTATGGACTGAAGCAAGAATCAAGAGAATGGTATGAAATATTACATGCTTATCTTATTAGTATTGGCTTTATGAGGAAAAGTGACAATAGTAATTTGTACATGAAAGGAGAATTTGATGACAATATTTTGATTGCTAAAATATTTTTTGATGATATAATATTTGGAGGACATGATAATATCTACAAATCTTTTGTTGGTGAAATGAGAAAAGATTTTGAGATGTCAATGTTTGGAGAGATAAAGTTCTTTCTAGGTTTGCAGATTATACAACAAGATGATGAGATTTTCATAACTCAATCAAAATACATCAAGGAAGTGTTGAAGACTTTTGGCATGGAAGATTCAAAACTGGTACATACACCAATGGTCGCAGGATGTAAGTTGACAAAATATGATGAATCAACTAAGGTAAATCAGACACTGTATAGATCAATGATTGGAAAACTGATGTATGTGGTACACAGTAGACCTGATATAGCACATGCAGTTGGGATTAGAGCAAGATTTTTTTCTAATCCTAAGGAATCACATATAATTGTTGTTAAGAGGATTCTGAGATATTTGAAGAAAACTAAAGATTATGGTTTTTGGTACAAAAAGGAAGGCAATTTTGAACTATGAGTTTACACTGATGCAGATTGGGCTGGAAACATTGATGACTAGAAGAGTAGAACTAGTAGAGCATTCTTTTTGGGTGAAAGACTTGTAACATGGATAAGTACAAAATAAACATGTATTTCTCAATCAACTATTGAAGTAGAGTATGTTGGTGTTGCTGCTAATTGTTCAAATATTGCATGGATAAAACAATTTCTGGAAGGAATGAATGAGGTGATCATTGATCCATTAATTATATATTATGACAATAAAAGTACTATAAACATTTCCAAGAATCTAGTAATGCATTAAAAAACAAAGCATATATCTATTAAGTATCACTATTTGAGGGAACAAGTACAAGAAAAGTAAGTAAAACTGGAGTTTGTGAAGTCTAAAGAACAACTTGTTGATATATTTACCAAGCCCTTATCAAAGGATACTTTTGAGTACTTGAGGACTAGACTAGGGGTTTGTCCCCTATCTATCAGTCACTAAGGTGATCAGGAGGTTGCATCAACTTGTACTTTATAAGAAAATCATTCATGTTGATGCATATAGCTCACAATTTGGGATTCCTAAGGTTGTGAAAGGATTGTAGAAGCTAGGATAGAGAATTGTATATTAGTACATGAAGGTACTTGATCTGGACCAAATAATAGAGAACTACTTGGCTGCTTAAGAGTTGTTTATTTTCTTTTGGCATTGTTGTCAAAGGGAGAGAGATTTTTATGAAATATTGGGAGAGAGATTTCAATGAAACATCTATCCACTACAGGGAGAGAAAGAATCAGAGAACTAAAGAAGATCAAATCTATAGGGAGAGTCTGCATGTAATGTTGTTTGTAGTGATTAAACATATTAAATATCAACCTAGGTAGAGCTTACCAAGATACAACATTTATCTATATAGTTGTAGAACAAATTTTTGGTATGGTATGGCATATTTCATATTGTTTGTGTTTCCATCAATGCCAAACGGAGAGATTGATGACCTACAACTGATTGAATAACTTGATGAGCTAAAGAGATAGTGATTAGAGATCACTGAGCTGTTAAAGTGATATGTAAGATGATTAAATCAATTAATATGTTGTCATTGATGTCAACTAGTTTTGAATATACTTATCATGATAGTTACAAACATCTAGACATCTGTAGAAGGAAGAAATGGTGAAGAAATGAGATATCTACATAAGGACAAAATGGATATGACAGATAAGGATAAGGTATACATTGGGTAACTTATTGATGAATCTATGGCATTATGTTGTTGATTTGAGCATGTTGCATTATTTTGTTATGAAGAAGATATCAAAATTGAGCAAGTTAATGTGGTTGGTGTATACACCTAAAAATGGTCACCTAGACTATTAGCCCCTTTTTCTAAATCACTAATTGCTTATTCTTGATCAAATCCTAGTTCTATCATTTATTCGATTATTTTCTATGGGCTAACCATTTTATCCTAAGTCTTTATTTATTTAAAAGGAATATTTCCTCTCCTTTTAAATAAATAAAAGCCCCCACTTTTCCTCTTATCCTAAGTTGCACAAATAAAGCATTATTCTTATTTTACAAAAAGGAGAAAAGCACTTTTTGTCTCATATGGACACAAAAGTCAACTCTTATTTTCTCATTGGAGGATACTTGTGCACATGGATTGCTCCTCTTTCAAGCTCCACTATTGATTAAATCTTTTGCCTCTTAATCTCCATGGTCCATTCCTTCTCATTTCCTTTAAAAGAAGAGCTCTCTTCTTCATTCTAGATCCCCAACTTTTTATGCTAACTTCATGCTGCAGGATTTCTAGGTCACTTTGGAGCTTTTGAAGATTTGGAGCATTCTTAGCATCTACATCTCATTCTTGCATTCTTAGCTTAGCTTCATATTTATGCTTTCTTATATTAGCTTCATTTCTATGCTCTAGATTAGCTCACATAGATTAATTAGCTTGGGTTGTAACACTTGCATATTTCCTTTCATAGCTTAGCTTGCATTTCTATTTCTAGCATAGCATTGCATTGCATTTTCATTCTTGATTCTTGAGGATATTGGCATTCTTGCCCTTGTTTTCATTGAATCTCCCATTGCATGGTTTACTAGCAAGGTTATAGGCTAAATAGCTCTAGCTGAGAGCATTCTTAAAAGCCCTTGCACTCCATGCCTAGGGAGCAATGGATCGATTTGTGAGGGCTCATTCTTGAGTTTCCTTGCATGTAATGATCCATAGAAGTGTGACACAATTATAGCACACAGTTGGTAATTGAAGATTTATGTATATACTGAGTCAGTCTTGTGTATACCGAGTGACAGTAATAACTGAGTTAGTTATCACTGATGCATTCAGTATTAACCGAGTATGGATGAAAACATTAAATTTTATAACAACCAACTGAAATTGATGAGCTAGAAATTTCTTGTGATTCTGAGGTAAGAGATGAAGTTTGTTATAAGATCCATGATTGACAAAATTTAGAGATGATCGAAGGGATGAGGATGAAACATATTATCGACACATCTATCGAGCAAGCTTAAAGTGACAAAATGGGCAATGGAGATTAAGAGGCATAATCTAATGGCTGATATGAAAATGGTTTACACATCTATTTAAGAGACATGAGATTCATTGTTGAACTATGCCGGATAAATAGAGACTGCAGAATATTTTTCATGAAGACATTTTTCATGCATTCTTGATCAAATTGGTTATAGACATAACTGAGCATTAGAGATATATACACCAAGTGAAGTAAGTTGGAAGATATGATGAAGTAAATTGATTATTGATTAGATGAGTTATTTTGAGCTTAGCATAGATCTGAATACTTGCAAATTGAGTTGTATTTGAATCATATCACTACTGTATTAGTTTAACCATTGTTACTACAAAATATCTTAACCAAGTGGACTTAACAGTCTTTTGTATTTCCATATGACATTCAAGGAATGTTAAATGTTTTCTTGTTGACCCCATAGTGAATACTGGTCAAAAGTTAACTGTTAGTGATAAATCCTCTAACCAGGTCACACCTTATAGTGTGCATTGTAACCTTTAATAGGGTTAGCTCCTAACCAAGATCACTTCAAAAGAGTGAATTATTTTGGGTTACCAGTCCTAGGTGGTTTTTCCCCCAACAGAGTTTCCACATTAAATCTTTGTGTTATGTGTTATTTTTTATGATTATTTTGCTATTGTACTTTACATGTTGCATATTTAATTAACCGGTAAAGACAATTTTGGAAATTACTGGTATTTGGTAAATGGACAGAAAGATAGTTATCTTATCTTACTATTTGTTTGAATTGTTGAAAAAGTACATTTGAGAGTTTGGGACTGCAGGATAACTGATTTAACTGATTCACCCCCTTCTCAGTTATCTAACATGTGGCACATACGATGACATTCTTGGTTATCTTGGCAATTTGTGCTTCAATACAGGTGTTATCTTACAACATCAAATTGGAAACCATGTTGAGGTCATCTTGATGTTTATGCCTCAATGCTTACATGTGTTTCCTACATTTTATCCGATAAGGTTATATTCATATCTCCATGGTCTCTCTCACACTAGTGAAGGTTGTATTGACCCCTGATATCCCAAACGCTCAAATATTGATAAATGAACAGCTACAAGATTAGTAACTTGACTCATTTCTTAGGCTACATTTTATTCTAGGGCTGCATTTAGTTGTGCATTTCTAGTCTCCCTTGAGCCATCCTCATCTTCCTCCTCTAAGGCACTCAACTACGATCATTCTTTGTTGACTTAATCCAGTACCTGCAAAGTGCTCTAAATCTTGCAAAAATTGCATCCCTAGCTAATTTTGACATCCTGAATCCATTTTTAGGATCAAAATCAAAATCTGAGATTGTTTACCTAGTTAAATTGTAGAGTTAACTCTTTTTGGTCAAACATAGTTGATCATTGATACTATCGCTTCCCGATCGCTTATACCTTCATTTTTTGAACCTCTGAGGTCAATCTTATGCAAATCCATCAAATTCAAGTGACTTCATATTGGTCAACCTTGGTCAAAATTGGTCAAACATTAGTCAAATCTAGTCAACAAGACCTCAAAACAAATCCAAACATGATGATAACCTATTTCAGACCTTAACCTATCTACCTCATTTCGATTTTGATCATGAAGGGGAATGGAAAAATAGCAAATATTCTTCTACAATCAATCCTAATCATAAAATGAATTCAAGCTTCATGGCTTGGGGCATCTCATCTTCATCAAGAACCATATCAATTTGAGATTCTTCGCATCTCTCTAAAAGAGTGATCTCATCGCTTCATATTAGATCACTCTGATATACATCTATTTCATCTCTTGGAGTATGTCAAGACCCATATCAATCTTACATCATTCCCAGGGCATATCAGGTTCATCAAGACTCATATCAATTTGGTATTATATCTCAATTAGGTGATTAGCTTCCTCAAAATCCTTATTGAAGCATTTATCTCAAAGTTTTTAGACAATTATTGAGTCTCATCACTTCATATCAGGTTCGATACTCTGGTCTCACTCATCACTCTGCTCAATCAAGTCCAGAGATGATATCTTTGATCTTTAATCAATCTTCATTTGATCAAGTTTAGAGTCGGTTCTCCTTATCAAAAATAATCTCATCTCTTTACATCAGGTTGTTCTCTAATCTAGATATTATCTATTCTTTGAATCAACACGCTGCTCGCACATCAATTCAAAGAGGGGAAAATGTAATCACCTAAAATTCATCTAGTAGAACCTAAGCCCCTAATTTTGATTAAATTTCCTTACAACAAATTATAAATCTCAAAGGAATATTTTACTAGATATAATTATGTAAGAAACCTGATTAATCCCCATTGCATAATTAAATTATTTCTAAAAATCAAGAATAAATCATTTCTAAACTTGAAAAATCATTTAATTGTCAAAACTTACCTTTAATATAAAGTCTTATCACTTTTATTAAAAAGAGCATTGTGTGCAACAGGTCATCATGCTTCAAAATGTGGTTCTGACTTCAAAATGAAGAAATTCCATCATACTTGGTGGAAGGATGCCTCCACCAAACATTATACAGTTCTCAAAAGCTCTCATGAGCCTTCAAAAGAATCGTCTATTCCTAGTTCTTCTACTGGTGGTTCTTTGGCTAGTGTTCCTGCCAGCCCTACTCAGGTGGTTGTGGAAAATTTTGTTTCTGGCTCTCTTGCTAGAAGTATTTCTAGCCCTATCTTTGTTGTGGTTCCTTCCAGCTTTTCTTCACAAGGACCTACCTCTTCTTTGCTGACGGATCCTAGTATTTCTGCTAGTGGTTCAATGGATGTTTTTTCTGCCAGCCCTGCTGATAAGCTTAATGGTGTGGGTTTTGGTACTTCTAATCATGCTGGAAGTATTGAAAGCCTTGTTTCTGAGTTTTTTTTTCCTACCAGCTCTGTTGGTTTGTTGATAGTAGTTGGAAATGGTGTTTTTCCTCTTGCTAGGGGTTATTCAGATTCGATGCTGGGGGTTGTCTCCCTGAATTCAGTGTGTTGGTAGAAGGAGGCAGCGAAAGTTGAAGATGGATGGATAACTGCAAAAGGGAAACATTCAAAGAAATCCTCCTCTTCGTTTGATATGACTCTCCGTTCTCATAAAAAAGGGACCTAGCCTTGTTGCTTCCCTCTTTGGACTGTGGTTCTTGTTGAATATTCTTATGCAGTGTTCCTATTTTGTGGTTTGGGTGTCCTTCCATTCCTTGGATGGACTATTTTTTGAGGTGTTTGGGCCTAGTTTTTGGCTGGACTGTTGTATTTATGGAACTCCAATAGTCTTATCCTTAGTTCCGATGTTGTAAAGGGTTTTGGGGCCCCTTCAAAACCTATTTTTACCGTAATCAAAAACTTAATCTTGAATAATTGACAATTAAAAGGGGTTTTTTTATTATATCTCATTCTCACATCAAGCTTGACAAATCAAAATTCTTAAATCCTCTCACAAGGATTGATCTTCTTCACCACTCATATCTACCTAACATATTTTGCCTCTTAATCTCCACCCTTCATTCTTGAGGCAATTCCTTTAAAAGGAAGCTCTTCCTTGGCTCAAGGGTTCCATCTTGGTGATTAACACTATTTCATTCTTTCATTCTTGCATTCTAGAGTAATCTTTCAATTTTGAATCTCTAGTTCTTAGTTTCTTTCATCATATGTTTAATATCTCTCTTGCATTATTAGCTTAGTTCATTTCCTAGTGTAATCTTGCATGGTTAATCTAGTTTGTCTTCATTCTAACATTATTAATCTTACTTTCTTGTTTCATTTCTAGTTTTTCATTGCATTTGAATCTTCCATTTGGGAGTAGTCAAGTCACTAATCTTTCATGCCAAACTGGTGAGCATTGCAAAAATGATTAAACTCGGTTCAACTAGGAAGCAATAAGTTACTTTTAAGGATTTAGTTGGTTCGTTTGATATGGAATCCTATAGCTAAATTCTTGAGTTAATGGTTTATTGAGTGTTGGTTGCATTTCAATTGATTACCAATATTTAACCACATAGTTATCTCTTAATACATGGAGATACCACATTTATAAATATATATAGAAAAATGTGATTCCTTAACTCATGTGAAGATATTCCAGACATTATGTAGTGACTTCTCTTGTGACCATAAGCTTATGGATAAATTATTTACAAGAACATTTAGAGGTAAGGCATTACAATGGTAGTGTTCTTTTCCTTCTTATTTTATTAAAAAAAAATCAAAAACTTGCTAATGCTTTCATTCAATAATTTCAAAATAATATTGGTCCTCAAATTTATTTGACTGATTTAATTCATTGTACACAAGGTGTTGAGGAAAAAGTCGCTGATTTTATTGGCAGATTCAAACATTTACATGCTTGAATTTATTATCTTGTGCTTGATATCAACATTCAATGTATTTTTATTTCTAATTTGAAAAAAGACATTAGAGATAAGATATTGCTTTTTGAATTTACTTCCCTCACCTAATTATGTGCAATGTTTCATAATTGTCAACTTCAAGTGATCCAATTTGAGACATCCAATACAATGGATCCAATTGATAAGAGTGATGTCTCCTCACAACCCTTTCAAATTTTTTAAAAAATCACACTTTCATCAAGATCAACAATTCATCAATTTTTGTTGATGCGCAAGAGGCAACTACAACTAAAGGTGTGAGTCCTTTGTTATCTATTTTTTAACCATCTCATAATTTTACACCTCTTTTTGAATCTTTGGATTATGTGATGTTGAAGTTGATTAATGATAATGTTTTTAAATTCCTCACATAAAGCCAATTGACCCATACAAATATTTTCCTAAATCCTATGACTCTAAAGCCTTTTGTCAATACCATTGTCAACCTAGCCATAATACTAAGAAATGCTTATGTTTGAAGCTAACCATCCAAGACCTTATTTATTTTGATGCCATAAATATTGAGGGTGTTAATGACCAAGGAAAAAAATCCATTTCCTCTCCTAGCCATAATTTAAAAATCTATACCAATCCTTTACCTTTCCATTCTACCAACACAATTGAACCTACCCATTCCTTGCTTTCCTCTTCAACCAATGTTGTTGAGTCTCCCATGATTACTACTATGGATAGTGATAATATGTGTACTTAGAAAAAAATATTGTGAGCCTTATTTATCAACCCAAACCTAAGTCAAAACTTGAAAATTTCATTACATTTGATCCTAACGAGACTATGAAGGTATTGAATGGTCCACTTTACATTATTGCAAAGATTAATAATATTCCCTCTTGTAGAGTGCTTATTGATCCTACTTACATGGTGAATGTTATAACTAAGGAATATATACACATGAATTTTTTTATCAAGACTCTTATGACAAATAAAATGTGATGATCAACACTTTTATTAGTTATAATTTTCCTACTCATGGTTCCATTACATTTCCCATTGAAGTTTGTAAGAAATCCTTAGATGTTAACTTTGTTGTCATCCCAAATTCCAATCAATTCAAAGTAATACTTGACATTCCTTGGCTTACTTCCATGAAATATATTGTATCTCCTATCTATAAGTATTTGAAATTTCCCCATAATGGTGAAATAATCATGATTAATCATAGTCTTTATCAACCTTTAGCAAGTTGTGGGAACTTTGACCTTGAATTCTTTTGGCCTACTATCCCTCAACTATTACAATTTTTCCAAGACCATCTCTTCCTATCCTACCAAAACCTCAAAGTCCAAAATATTTGTGAATTAAGTATCCCTAAGGATATCTCATCTCCTTTTCCTAGACCTAGACTTCTTCCTACGCCTTCATTCCTCCTATTTATGTTTCAGTCCCACCTCCTATATCATACAATTGTTTTGTGTCCTCTATCTCACAACATAGTGAGATTCCTTCCATTCTTTCTCCTAATAGAGAAAAGGATCTGATTTTGATTGATCCGAAGCCACCACAACTCTCAAACAAAAATAAACATAATTGTTGTGCTTGTAACCACCACCATAGATGATGTGCTAAGGCCCGTGAGTTTGATTCCCAAAAAAATTCCTCCCATGAGACACCTTCTAATGACTTGATTCCCTTTGAACAACCTATGGATAGCCCAAGGGAAGAATTTAATCTATATAAATTTAAATTGAATAAATATAATGATTTTTTTGTTCGTATTAAGGTTCCTATTGTGATTAATTTAGATGAAGAAGATACTCTTGATGATGATAAAAATATTTCTAATGCAACAAATGATGATGATATGTATAATCTTATTGAAATTAATCATGAATTATTGCCTATATTTTCTCAAATATTATCCCCAACTCCTAGTAACAAACAATCTAACTCATCATTAGATATTGGTCCTTGATTGGAACTTGCAGTGGCTCCATATGTTGTGCTCTATGTTGCACCTCTTACGTATTTCCCACCTTACCTTAATAGTAAAGACCAAGATGGGGGAGGGGTGGTCTATATGCTTTACTAGCTCCTCTTGTACGATTGATTCTTTTATGTGTTTGCCTATTAGTGGTGTGATTCCCCTATAATGTACTTCTTGCTATATGTTTTGTTTATATTTTTTTAGATGACCATTTTTTCTCCATTAGCGCAAGGTAATAAAGGGATAAACATAGTGTGACATTCCTCTATTTGTATCTTATTTCTTAAATATTTTGTATACATGCTATGTTGTGCATGTTCTTTTGTCATAAATGTGTCTTTGTGTTGTTTGATTGGGGATGATGCAAAACTATAGTTACCTTCTTGTAATACCCACCTCTTTACCAACATTTATGTTTATGATGTCAACCATTTTAAGACCACTTTTTATGAATATTAGATCTTTAGTTGCATTTAATGATTTAGTGCTATGATACTTTAAATGTTTGGTTTATATCATGTTAGTTAGATGATGATGGTTATTTACATATGATGATGTTACTTATGTTATGTTTTTTACTAACCCCATACTTGCATGTTTATGGTTGGTGTGTATGTTTTATATTCCTATTTGATGTGCCTAATGTGGTTGAGGGACAGTTGTAGTCACTTGTTTGTGAGATCCACACGATCAGTTGATCCCTACCATTGTATGTTATATATATACATGTTTGTACATGCTCATCTTTTATGTAGGATTTTAGGTACCAGCCATTGACTTCCCTGAATTTCTAGGATGAGTGTGCCCTATCACAATATCTCAATGGTAAGAGAGGGGAGATAACATCTAGGTCTAAATCCCAACCTAAGCCATTTATTGTCATGAAATAGTGTGCAAGTATCTTATTGCTACCTCTAAATTTTTCAAGGTGATGTTATTCGTGAACCCATCCTTTTAACTTGATTGTTGCATGTTGATTTAGTCAGTTTCTGACTTGGTTTCATGTTAGGTGGCTCAATGAGATTTTATGTTAAAAATACTTTAAAGATTTAATTAAGACTAATTAAATGGTTGGATAATTAAATCTTATTATATAGTAAAATATTAAATAAAAGGTATTTATTTAAAGAAAATTAATTAAATACTTATGTTTATTTAAAAAGACTTAATTAAAAAGTATAACTATAGAAATAGAGGATTTAATTAATTATTGAATCCAAAAAATTAATTTAAAGGCATAATTAATGATTTGATATTTAATTATCAATTTGTATATTATTAATATGTTAAAAATATTAATTATCGATTAAATATTAATATGCAATTAAATTTGGACATTCAATATTAGTAAAAGTAAAATATAAAGCTATGTTAAATGATATTATTTGAAAAAGTACTTGTAATTATTATCAAATTAAAATTAAATCATGCAAAAAGGTGTTGATGAAAACAAAGTTAGGAGTCAAGTTCTAGTTACTGATTGTGAGTTGCATGTTGGAGTTCAACTTGTTGGGTTTCTATATTACAGTCTTTTTTGGTCATTTCTTGGGACACAAGTTTTTAGGGAGATGGGTTTTGGCTCCGAATTGGAATTGAAGGAGTTTACTGAATGCTAGAATCTTGGATTGTGGATTATGTTCTTCTTTTTATTATGAAATCATTCTTGGATATGAGGTAGGGTTCTGAATCCTTTTGTAATTTTCATTTGGAAAACTTGTCTACTTCGTGCCTACTTTTGTAAGATTGTTGGATGTCTTCTTCAAGATTTTGATTTTGATTGTTAGAGTTTGTTGAAAACTTTGTAGAAAGATTGAATAAGTTAGCTTCTTTAAAATGGTTATTTTTTTGCATGTTTGGGTTTGAGATATTTGTCTAGTAAAGGCACCTTGTTATTAGGGTTTTGAAAAAATCATGTTCTTTTTAGGTTTTATTTTTATTTTTGGTCTTCCTTTGTGTATTGGGTTTTCATTAGAAATTGCATATTTAATTGTGAGAAAATTAAATAAATTATTATAAAAAAGAGATTAAATAAATAAAATAGAATTTTATTTTATTATGGGGAAAGTTGTTTTCTTTTTAAAACAAAAAATAATAAAAAAATTGAGGGGTGGGGGGAGGGGGGGGGGGCACCACCCCACTTCCCCCCTCCACAGCAGTGGGTGCCAGACAATAGAGGGACTATCGAATGGAAGCCCTACTACTGATGACAGAGGGTCTACCGAATGACACCCTACTATCATGACAATAGGGGGTCTATTGACGACAGCCCAATTGTTCCTATAGGTTGGAAAGGAAGGGGTGGGGACCGAACCCACTCCCCCCAATAATTTTATATTATTTTTTTAAAAAGAGAGTTTTTTTTTATAAAAAGGTTTTTTAATATATTGATTAATATTTATTATTTATTATTAGTTAAATCTTATTTAATTGTCATGGTAATATTAATTAGTTTACATTAATACTTTGTTTAATTATATTGACTTTTATTTATTATATATAATAAATTAATTTATATAGGGATTATTATAAATTAATTTATAAAGGTTTATATTATTGATTTTTATTAAAATCTAATTATATTGTTAAATTTATTTTTTTTGGAAAAAGTGGTAAACCACTATATATTATATTAAAAAATAGGTTCAAAAGAGATCCTAAGGGAAAGAACCTAAAAGAAAACCCTCATTCGTAACTCATTATATACAAAAAATAAGTTCATCCCTAAACTAATGCGATCTTATGGGAGCGATCCAAAATTAACTAGATGTGGTCATACAAAAAGCTCCACTTAAACTTGACTATACTCTACTCAACTAGTGGGCAACTAAATGTGGCTTTATAACACAACCTTACAAAAAAGTGCCTTTTACACTAAGTCTCCACCATTTACTAATTACATCAAGGTATCAATATAACTGATACCCAAACTTTATACAATGTGCTCATATATTATATTTTGTACAAGGAATACATCATCTTTCATAGATGAGCTCGATCTTGCATAAAAAATGCACCATAAAAACTTTGTGATCATCGTAGTATGTCACTCTAGGGGTTCAAATTGGCCAAATCTGGGAAAGTATCCACCAAGACCGTTACCAAGCTTCACCATATAGATATTTTCTCCTTAGATGATTAACTAGTGAGGAATGTCAGAGTACTAAAAATGATAGTCAAGCCATTAATTACAAAAGCATCAGAGCTGAGGTGTCAACACATATTGCCTTTGACTATGAATTTTTTTTATTTCCAAAAATTCTCAAAAAATTCCATAAAAAAACCCATATCCCAATATTTATTCTTCCATAAGACAAGATTCCCCCTCACATAGAGCCTTCAAGCCTATTGAAGCATAAGAAATGTGAAGGTTTTGAAATGTAGAGACAAGATAGTCAACTTTGTTGAGCTCCATGTCATTCCTTTCAAGGCATTTCAGGGATGGACAAGAGGGAGCACAAGAAAATTCTGCCACACCTACAAATATCATTGGAGCTAGAGATGGGATGATAGAATAAGCCACTTATGGATGTTCATGGCTAATTATGGCCAACATTGTGTGTATCTTGTATTAAATCTTACTTTTCTGGCCCTAAGTGAAAGACCCCCCAACTGCCCTAGCCGCACCTTAGAAAGGCCTAACATGTCATAGACTAATGGATCTTTCCATGCTACCCAAAACCATTTTGAGCTCCCATTTATCTTGCAATGGGTTTCTTGGAAAAATCCCTTCTACAAACCCATTCCCTTTCCAAAAGTCATTATTTTCACAATATCTAGGATGTTGATGGTTTTGAGAATTTCATGTTCAATTGGTTTTTGCAGAATCTCATTGAGTGGAGCCCAAGATTGAATGATGTCCAAGATGTTTGAAAAAAAGACATAAACCAATTGAGAAGGGAAATTGAATCTTTTCTCACTCAGGATGAGGATTTCGGTGCCAATGATACTCTTAATCCTAAGACTACAATTTCTACATTCCATGTTGAAAGACAAGCCCGGTTGAATATCTAAGATGTGGTCTTTGAATGAGTATTCCCAATCGATAATTTTTAGTTGAACCTAAAATTTATTGGGAAATAATCCATGCTAGGAGAAGAAGCTTTAACTCTACCTCATTGATCGTTTAGAAAATGACTGAAGATAAAATGGACAAATTACTTTATTATAATGACTCAATTCCTTGTAACTATGTACCGCTACCACTTGCCCAATGCATGTCTTTCCATGATTACAGTTCTTAGAAGTTATGAAAATAGTACACCCTAGAGGTCAGAATGTGAATTTTTCAACTTGTGTGGAGAGAATTAGTTGTGTTGACAATCACTTAATAATCACACAACTCATGTGATTAATAATAAGTTTTGTTAGTACAAAATGTTTCCAATGTCACTGAATTAGGCAAGACCAATTTGTAGATATGTAAATTACAAATTCTAATCTCCCTTGTACTACATCCATATTTTTCACATGATTACTCAAAAATATGGAGTTACTTTTAAAGATTAAAGAGTTCCTAAATGACCAACGGCAAGCTTGATACTAGACATATTCTCTTTCAACTTCCTACTTAAGACTGAGTAACTCTTCCAAATTGAGGATATCAAGAGTAGAATCTAAATTAATTCCATTATAGCCCATATTTGCTAAAATGTTTGCAACCATATTGCCTTATCTAAGTGTGTGAGAAAACATACATTCTTTGAAAGTGTCCATCAAATCCCATGCTTGATTAAGAATATATGACAATATTCAATTTTATGACTTCCTATTAACACATGCATTTATTATGATCAATGAGTCTCCTTCAATGTGGATATTTTCAAACAGATTTTTTTTGCCAAAACCAAACCTGATAGTAGAGCTTGGGCCTTAGCTATATTATTTGTGCTTGGAGGAATTGGCATTTCTTTAAAAGCTTACAAAACACTCCTATGATCCCTAATGCAGATACCAATCCCAGATTCACTTGGGTTACCTCTAGCCAATTCATTAAAGTTCATCTTGACAAAGTGCCTTGCTGGAGGAATCTACTTAACCTTAGATATGTCCATGGATTTTCTATCATAGCTTGACCTAACCAGTGAGGAAGGAGGTCACATCCTTGTCTAGTTATTAGCAATCAAAATATCCCATGATGTAATGTTTGTTGGGACTGTTATATTTTTAACATGAATTAGAACCAATTTTGTTATTGATGCTTCTATACTTTCTAATATTGTCTCTAATGATGAAATCACCTTCTTGAATACATGCTTGTTACGTTCCCACCAAATTGACCATAGCACTGAGGCTGGAGTGAACCTCCAAATACAAGAGTAGAAGGAGGATGGAGAAAGAATAGGCCAATCTTGAAACAAATCCCAAACAATATCAGGGAGGGGCATGGAAAGATTAATCTTGTTCATAAGAAAGAAACAATATTTTTTAGCAAATTAACACCTTAGAAATAAATGATCAACTATTTTAAATTTGATTGACATAGTACACATCTAAAAGGTTGAGCTATATTCAATCTTTCCAACTTATCACTCATGAGGATCCTTTGTTTTAAATCTAACCAAGCAAAGCATCCCGCTTTGGGTAAAACCAAGTTCTTCAAACAAAACAAAAAAGCTCTACATTTTGATCTTTGATCATCAATATATCAAGAAACAATATAACCAGATTTAATAGACTATTTTCCATTCTTTGATGCAACCCAAATGATCTTTTTATGGTGTCCATAAATAATTACTCTTCTTGCAGCCCAGGTGTCCCATAGTATTTTTTTGTGCTCAACTCAAATAGGGAGGTCTGAAGGATCTTTCTATGTCACCTTTCCAATGAATATCTCTACTCGATTAATGTAATCTACCACTCTGCTACCCCAATGTTCTTTTATGAATTGAATAACTGTTGGCAGAAAATAATTTTGATTTAGAGGTTGATGGACTTTCCATGAATCTTCCCAAAACAATGTACTTTCCCCATTATGGATTTCCCAAGTGGCATATTTTGTAATCATATCCTGAGAAGAAATCATGAAGTTCCAAATGGGTGATCCCTTTGGAGGATTAGAAATGGTTAGAATATGAATGGGATCACAAGAATCAAGATAATTTTCTAGCATGATATGACACCATTTATTTTGTGGTCTTTTATATCTCTGCCAAACCAGTTTACCTCCAAATGCCTTATTTCTTTTTGATAGATCTGGAAGACCAATACCTCCAACTTCCTTATTATATGACATTATTTTTAAAGAGATCAAAGGGACTTTCAATTCTCCTATCATGTTGCTACTCCATAAGAAGTTGTGAATGGTTTTCTCTATTTTCTTAATGACCCCACCTGGAGCTTGGAGAACTAAAAAATAATAATTAGGAATTGTCGAAAGAACTTACTTAATCAACAAGATTCTACCAGACAGTGATAACCATTTAACTTTCCATGCAATAATACGTTCTTTAATTCTGTCAATTATATTCTTCCAATATGATGATTTATTTGAGCTCATAAAGAAGGGGATACCCAAATAAGTTGAGGGAAAACTCTCTTGGACAAATCCAAAAATATTGACAATTTTCTTTGTGATTACTAGATTTGTGTTAAAGATATATACCTTTGATTTCTTGGCATTGATCTTTTTTCCTGAGGATTCCATGTACAAGTCCAAAGTGCTTTTGATTTCCTTAGCTTCATTAATATTTTCCTTCCTAAACACAAGAGTTTCATAGACAATTAAAGAATGGGTTGCAGATATTGAGGTGCCTTCAATGTGTGCTCCTTTCCAAAAACCATGAGAGTATCAATGCTTTATGATCTTGCTAAAGGATTCTGCCATAAGTATGAATAGAGAAGGTGATAGTGGGTCACCTTTCCCGACTCCCTATGTTGATGCAAAGAAACCAACTGGAGTACCATTTATAAGGAGTGAGAAGAAAGCACCATAAATGTAGGCCTTCATCCATTTGCACCACTTATATGAAAAACCAAACTTTTTTAATACATTAAGGAGAAAATCCCAGTTCAGCCTGTCTTAGGCTTCCATCATGTCTAATTTAACTACAAATACTAAAGTCTAATTCAGGTGGATTGATTGGAGAACCTCATGAGCCACTAATGCACATTCCATGGTTTCTTTTCTTGGAACGAAACCCCCTTGTTCATGAGAAATGATTTTTGACAAGATGGGTTGTAACCTCAAATAAATGGCTTTGGTAAAAAAATTATAAATTGTATTGCACAGTGATATAGGCCAAAAATCTGCAAATTTCTTGGGGTTCATGATCTTAGGAATAATGGTAATATTGGTAGTATTAAATTTTTTTGAGTATAGCAGCACCTCTTCTTAATTCCTCTAAGGCTAGCAATAAATCCCATGCAATCAAATCCCAACATTTTTGGAAAAAAAGCCTCATAAACCCATTCGTTCTAGGTCCTTTATCTAAAGGAAGGGAGAAAATCACCTTGTGGATTTCTTGAAGTGTAAAGGGTGTCAACATATCCTTTATCATGAGAAGATATAAGTGTGGGGATAACATCAATAAATTCTTGCTCACATGAATGCAAAGGAGGTGGAGAGGACATAGGGGATAGAAGATTTTTGAAGAATGCGACTCCTTCTTCCTAGATAATTTGGGCATCCAAAAGCATTTTACCCATGGATGCTTCCATAATACTAAATATTGTACTAGCTTCTCTTTTCTATTTTGCTGACATGTGCTTTTTTTTGTATTCCTATCTCCATATTTTAGCCATAATTCCTATGATTTTTTGATACTCCTAAGAGTTAATTTTGTTGTTAGTAGTTATGAGGAGGTTATTATGTTTGTCAAAGTCATCCGATATTGAAGAAAAGACAAATTTATAAGGCATAGAAAGTCAATCGGTAAAGCAATAAGTAAACAAGGAATTTTGGTAAAGAAGAAGCAAGTATAGGCACCGAGAAAGGCATAACTGAGCACCGAGAACCAAGTTATACCAATAAGAGAACTCAGTTACCGAGTTAAAGAAAATGTGTTACCAAGAAAAACATGTCGACACCAAATGAATTCTAAGTACATTGAACCTAGACATCGATGATAAAATAGTTTACCAATATTGAGGAGATCGTATAACAAAACATTAGAGATTGAAATATAATGATTACAAGGTGTGATTATCCAATGAGAATTAAGGATGAAATATGCATTGGAAGTGTACCCAATGCTAGCACCGCTTGAAATGAAGATTCTAGAACATCTAGCACCGCTTAAATTTTGTATATAAGAAGATCAGAGTGTGAAGATCATTAAGGTGGCTTATGCATGCATGAAGAGAAATTGGAGATTGCATGTATGAAGAAGATTAGAGAAAAAAATGAATAATAAATAAATCTACCGAGTAATAGAGTATTGAGGAACATATTCAGAATTGAGCTACCGAGTACTCAATTGATTAGTATGATAGATATAGAGTATGAGGTAATGAATTGATGAGCACATAGAGTTTTAATAACATTTTTTGATGCAAGTTTGATAGACATTTTTTTATTAGTGATTAAGGAGTAATAAGATTTTGTAAAATTCTCTTAATCGAGAAAATCCTGATATATATTAATTGTAAATTCTTTAACTAGGTACAGTTCTTAGATTAGAGTTGTGAAATCTCTTAACAAAGTAGACTTATCAGTCTTTATAACTCTTAACTAGGTTAATACCTTTAACATGGTAAGTTATCATAAATAGTTAAGCATTATAGCTCTAACTGAGCAAACTTTATTCTACAGTAGTGAAGTGTTGTGAATGTTATCCCCACCACAGTTTTTATCCTCTAACAAGGATTTATGCAATACCAAAATAATTGTGTTATGTGTTGATGCTTACATATTTTATTTATTTCATGTGATGCATGCAAATTTTAAGGAATCAGTAAATGAATGTGAAGATAAGTTTAAAAGTGTTTAAGAGAACTGATTCATCCCTCCCCTCTCAATACTTACCTTTCCACACTTGAATCCAATAATTGGTATCAAAGCTCAGTCTCTTATTTAGGAGTTTAGTCACTTGAGAGGAATGATATGGAAAGATGGAAAGCTACAAGTACAAAATAATAATTGACAATATGGAAATAAAACTAAAGATGGCCAATGAGAAAATTGAAGAATTGAGAAGAAAACTGAAACATTCAATCAACAAAAGGAAAGAGCTTGCACTACAGTTGAAAGATACTCAAGATCAAGTTGAGGAACTTGAAGAGCTATTAGAGGGAAGCATTTTTGATGAATCTGATGCCCTCATATCAAAACTTTCTGAAAAGAACAAGAACCTAGCTGATTAGGTCAAAACACTAAAATGAGAGAAAGAAGCACATTCAGTAAGGATGTGTGAGATCATGGAACAAAAAGGAAAAGATGAGGATGAAAAAAGAACTGTTGAAGAATAAAGAAGATAAATGAATACAAGACTGGATAAGAAAGATAGGAAAATCATGAGGTTGACACAAACTCACTACAACTTGACATATCAACTTGTTATTGCAAATTAGGATGTTGCTAGGAAAGTCGGTGAAATGAAAGAATTGAGATCTGAGAATGAACATTTGAAGAATGATCTAAAAACTAAGAGAGATGCTAATCAAGTCCTGAAAAGAAATGAATAATCTTTGAAGATTCTGGATGAACAACTAAGAAATCAAAGGCAACCTAATGACACTTCTGGACTCGATTTCAATACAAACAGTACTACCGAGAAGGGTGAGTCCTCCAAACAAGAAACCAATAAAGATAAAGAAGCTAACCCACCTAAGTCAAAGAATCATATATGTTATCATTGTTGGAAACTAGGACACACAACTAACATCTGCATAAGAGAGGTAATCCACCAAATTCTCCTAATTTTAAAGGTCATTGTTATAATTGCAATACGTATGGACATAAGGCATTCAAGTGTAGATCAAGAGTTGTTAACACTCCAAGGAAACTGAGATTTGAAGGTTACTATAACAACTGCAAGAAATATGGTCACAAATTTGGAGAATGCATATCATAAAGAATAAATCAGAAATGGGTCTCTAACTGACAAAATGTTGACAATAACTGACAAGGACCTACAATACAATGGGATTATAATACAAGGATTGCTTGTACTGCATGTGGAAGATTTGGTCACATTGCTGCAAACTGCTTTAGGATGCATGGAATGAACAATAGGAAGTAATGGAGAAACATTGGAATGGCTTGTTTCCATAGTCACAGATTTGGTCACCTAGCTAAGGACTGTAGGTACCAAAATAAGGATTCCATCAAGGAGAAATCGAATGAAAAGACTCCAGTAAACATTGATGAAAGGAGAGAATAGATGAATAGGAATTGTAGAAGAAAGACACAAGATTATGGAATAGAATTGGGAACTATGATAACACCACATCCTTTGGATCAGGTGCACCTATATTCACTTAATCAGTAAAAGGTATGTATAGGAGCTGATAACCTAAAGTTTATCTTAAATCGATTCCTAGATTTAGTGCATAGATCCATATCAGCATATTAAGATGCATTTGGATATAAGTTATGAAGTTATGATTTCATATGTTAATTGGTGAAGTGTTTGAGCAATTTTGTTGCATTTGGTAAAGAAAAGTGTATTCAGTTAATAGTAAAATAAAGTTAGGTAAAGAGCATTAAATGCATATTATAGTCGTTGGAAGCCCTAACCTAAAGGAAAAACTATAAATAGAGGGTTTTTTACTTCATCTTTACCTTACATTCTTGTGAGCACATTTGAACATTGATAATTAAGATGAGATCAAAGAGCAATATCAAGCATTCAGTCAAGCATTTTGATCATCTACAAGAACATTTGAGGTATTTCTAGAGTTCAATGAGCTAAATTTATAGATTCTACTTGCTATTCTATCTTGAACCCTAGTATTTTTTGAAGTATTTCAAGATCAATGGCACCTAAGATGCAAAAACCAGTTGTAGTTGAGAAGATAGAACTAGTAAACCCGATGTATAAGCTTCCTCCCACTGTTGTTGTGAAAGTTGATAAAACTAGAGCCCTATCCTTGATCTCACCTAGAGTCATTTTGATTGAAGACGTTTGTGCCTTCATTCATTGCAAGATTGAAGATATTTTTTAGGGAGAAATTGATACATCATACAAGAACTTGTGTGTTAATAATTTGAAAAGTGATCACACACACTTGCAGACCAAGGGTTTGGTCATGAAATGCATGTACCAACATTTTTTAAACATGAGTGGATGAGAATTGTATTGAGAAGAGCACATGATAATTTTATGTGGCTTGATGGGCCGGTAAAGACAACAAAGGATGTTTTACATATTGTGATGAGATTTCTGGTCGATGATAGACCGAGGGCCTATAAGCAGACAGATAAGAATAAATTATGTGAGCTTACAAAAGCTAAATGGGATGGAAGAGGCCTTAAGCTATCTACTGTCGAAGACCTTGAATTGAAATTTTCATCAAATATCATATCATACAAGATATTTCAATAATCTCGGGTAGACAGTGTACCCTATGGAGTTACGGACATTGCATATAAAATTGTGAAGGACATGAAGATTGACTTGTGCAAGATTCTATTGAAATAATTAGATGACAACATGAGTACCATTCAGAAGGCAAAGTCAAATACACTGTTCAAGTTTGGTCCATTGTTGGTATGTATATTCTTTTATTTTCAAAACTCATTTCCAATAGTTGGTGAGGTCACATGGAGTGCAGATAAACCCATAGTTTATCAAATTATCAATTTTAGTCAAAGTATGGATTATAATTTCAATGCTATAATGGATGATTATTTTAGTAAATTTAAATCTAGAATGCATAAGAGATATATAATTACACCTCAATTAGTGGAAGAGTACATAGATGAATTATGTTTTGAAGTTGATATCGATGTGTGTATCATATGGATAGTAAAACCTAGAACTGAGTGGTTACCACCGATGGGCTATGAAATGAATATAGATGTTGCCACTGTACAAATTAAAGGACTATTAGAGAAACCAATTGATAGAACTATGACTTGGTATGGCACCTATGAAGAGGTTAAGGAGAAAATAAGAGCAGGTATATTGATATCAAAAGAAATAAGGAAAACAAGTAAAATGATTAGTGAATTATCTGATAAATTAGGTATTGTCGATGATGATGAAGTTGTTGAACCTTTGGAAATAAAGGAGAAGAAAATAAAAGTCAAGAAGGAAACCCCTAGTCATGCCAGTGTAAGACCATCAAAGCGGTCTACCTCTACAACAAGAGGAAAGAAGAAAGTAGAAGCTGAGCCTATGAAGACAAAAACATATGTTAGAGAAAATAAGGCCACTGGGAGCCCAAGAAGAAAATTGAAGTTGCTAAAAGAAAGTGACACCTAGTCAGATGACTTGTCACAATTCAAAGTTACACCAAGCAAGAAGTTGAAAAGTCTTGATGATTTTCTCAAGACACTTGAAAATTATGGGGGACTTAAGGTTATGCAACAATTAAAATATGACACAAGGAGTGATAAAGAAAATGATAAAATTAAAGAAACAATCATTACCACATTGCACAAATTTAGGATAATACCAATTGAAGTGGCAAATTATCTAGAAGGAGAATTGTATAAGAAAATAGATGCCAGATGGAAATATACACTTGATGCTGAAAAAGAGATGAGAGAGAGAGAGATCACTTGTAATCAGAGTACCAAACCTTACAAGGAGAGGAATAAAGGATACACTCAGTGAATATTTGGTAAGAGATCTGGTAAAAGGAAGAGCTTTAAGTATTATGGTTAGTCAACTGCAAGAAGTACAAAAAGACACTGGTGAGCTTTGGAGAAAGATCTTTTCCATTGACCAACTGATAATTGAAGTTGTAATAGATCAAGAGGATAAATCCAAGCTAGTTGGATTGATAAAAAATTAGGAAGAAGTAATCATAAAAGACATTATTGAATAAGATCCTGATGAGATAGTTAGAGAAGATTAAAATGTAATGCCAACCAAGGCCATAGAATTAGAAGCCATGGATATAGATGATTTAGATATTGCAAGATTATTGACAAAAAATCATGTCATCATTCAATTAATGGATTTTGTGGAGATAGAGGTGACTGATATTGCACCAACAAAAGTTGAGACTCCTACTGAGTCAACAAAAGATACTGATACTAAGGAGACCAAAGAGGGGACTATAGAGACATAAACAACTCAAGATCAAAACACAAAGTCAATGACCCCCACAAAGACTACAAGACAAAAGTAGGAACCAAATAAAGAAAAAGAAAGGTGCAAGAGAAGAAAGAGGAAAATCTAGAGAAGAAACCATAAGAGCAGAAGAAGGAGAAGGAAAATAAAACCAATGAGACTTCAACTCAATCATATGCAAAGAAGGCATCGAGATCAAAGGGAAAGTATAAGAAGAGAAAATTAGAAAAATAGGTAGATATCAATAAATTCATTGTAATACCGATGGTTGATTACACAACCATGAGCCCTAAGGAATTCTTTGAGCTTGGTGACTTGTTAAAAAGGAAAGTTGTACAAGAAAAGCTTATGGCCAAAAAGTAGAAAAATGATGTATTGGAGTAAATACAGAGCATTTTGAAAGAGATTATCCCTAAGGAAACAATCAATGAGAAAGGAGACATATATAGTCATTTGAAAGAACTTGTTAGCCAAATTAATCAGCCTAGAATTGACACAACCGAGTATATGATGAAAGTTCACAAGAAAGACATGGATACAAAGGTGATTGAAGAAGTTCTTCAATAAGTAGCATTGGACAAGGTAACTCTTTCAGAGTTAATCAATACACTAGAACAAGAACTGTAAACTATAATTTTTTTATTGTAAAATTTTTGTTTGATATTTGATTTTACAAAGTAGATCAAAGAAAAGACAATAATGTGGAAAAAGAGCTCACTGAGCTATTATCCAAGATTTACACCAAACCAAAGATAATAACATAATATTATGAGAAGCTAGAGCACTTGATGGGAGTGCAATTTGAATTAAGAAAATAGGAGAATCAAATCAGGATGGATCTATTAGAACTCCAAACCATTTTTCTACCAAATATAGAGCCATTGTAGAGGAAAATACAAAAGGCTAAAGACCTAGTAAGCACACTAGATGTGAGTGTTATGGATAACATGGTTAGTCTTACAGCTGGAATCAATGAGCAAATAATAATGTTGTAGACACTACATGATACTTGGAAGGCATCATTCAAGGATGCATAAGAGAAATATAAAGGCATTTTTTATAAGATCCCCAAATTGGATACAAATTAAGTAAATGTTTTGGCATTTTTGTTAAAAAAAGGGGGAATATACATATAAGTTAAAAAAGGGAGAAAATATATATAAGGGGTTATATATATAGATAGAAAATAGGAAGAGTATGCATATAGTATGGAGATGTACCAGATTATTACTTCAGGGGGAGTAATATGTTTACCAAGGAAAGAGAAATAGACTAGGACAAAATTTTGATTAATGACTTCGAAATTTTTGAAGGTTTTCAAAAAACATAACAAACTAATGCCAAAGGGGGAGATTGATACTACTAAGAGTTAATTTTGTTGTCATTAGTTATGAGGAAGTTATTTTGTTTGTCAAAGTCATTCAATATTGAAGAAAAGACAAGTCGGTAAGGTAGATAAAGTCAGTCAGTAAAGGAATAAGTAAACATGGAATTTTAGTAAAGAAGAAGCAAGTATAGGCACTGAGAGAGGAAGAACAGAGCACAAAGAACCAAGTTATACCAAGAAGAGAACTCGGTTATCAAGTTAAGGAAAACATGTTATCAAGCAGAACATGCTGACACCAAATGAATTCTAAGTACTTTGAACCTGGACATCGATTAGAAAATAGTTTACCAATCTCGAGGAGATCATATAATAGAACATTGGAGATTGAAATCTAATGATTACACATGATTAAAAGGTGTGATTAGCCAATGAGAATTAAGGATGAAATATGCATTGGAAGTGTACCCAATGCTAGCACTGCTTGAAATGAAGATTCTAGAACATCTAGCATTGCTTAAATTTTGTATATAAGAAGATCAGAGTGTGAAGATCATTAAGGTGGCTTATGCATGTGTGAAGAGAAATTGGAGATTACATGTATGAAGTAGATCAGAGTAGAAGGTGAATAAGCAGTGAAGCTATCAAGTAACAGAGTATTGGGGAACAAATTCAGAATTGAGCTACTGAGTACTGAATTGATTAGTATGATGGATACAGAGTATGAGGTAATGAATTGATGAGAAAATGGAGTTTGAATAGAATTTATTGATGTAATTTTGACAGACATTTTGTTATTACTAATTAAGGAGTAATTAAATTTTGTAAAAGTCTCTTAATCGAGAAGATCCTAACAAATCTTAATTGTAAATCCTTTAACTAGGTACAATTCTTAGATTAGAGTTGTGAAATCTCTTAACAGATTAGACTTAGCAGTCTTTAGAACTCTTAACTGGGTTAATATCTTTAACAGGGTAAGCTATTAGAAGTAGCTAAGCATTGTAGCTCTAACTGAGAAAAATTTATTATGTAGTAGTGAAGTGTTGTGGGTGTCATCCCCACCACATTTTTTATCCTCTAACAAGGATTTATGCGATACCAAAATAATTGTGTTATGTGTTGATGATTACATGATTTATTTATTTCATGTGATGCATGCAAATATTAAGGAATCAGTAAATGAATGTGAAGATAAGTTTAAAAGTACCGATTCACCCCTCCCCTCTTAGTATTACCTTTCCACACTTGAATCCAATATTTTTTTCTCCAATATTCCTCCTCTCACTTGTATAAATCTTCCCAATCTTATTGTAACTATTTTTACATAGCATATGAATCCACATCCAAACCCTCATTGATTATATGTTCATTAATCTGATCCAATTGTTTTTTAACCTCTTCCTTTGGCACAAAGATATTCTTAAACACATTTACATTCCATTCCTAAATATGAACTTTAACATAGCACATTTGTAAAACTAAAACATTTTAATCCCATTCTGATGTGGAGCACTAAACAACCATTTTATAATAAGTGAGTAAAAATGTGAATGTTGAAACCACATACATTCAAATTTGAAAGATGGTCTATGTCTAGGAAGTGAAGCAACCACTCTTTTGGATATAATCAACTAAATGGTAAAATGATCTGATCTTGAATAAGCCAAAATATGAGATTGAAGATCTACCTCTTACAATCTCCATACTTGTGAAAGCAAAAATCTGTCTAGCCTTTCTACAATTTGTAGGAATCCAACCCTCCTATTCATTCAAGTGAATACCCCATTTTGAGGAATGATATCTATCAAATCGTTATCCATAATAAAGGATGATAAATCTTCCATTATTTTTACTAGTGGTTGAATCCCTCCCTTATTCTCCTTTAATGAGGTAATAGCATCAAAATCACCAACAATGATAAAATTTTGTTAATGAATTTGTTGGATGAGCGAAGTTAAAGTACGCCATAACCTTTTCTTGTCTACTATAGATGAAGGACCATATATGTTGAGAAGTGAAAAAATAAGGTTAAAATGTTGAACTTTAAAGAGCTTCCAACTTGTACCTTTATTAATGGAGTTAATCATAACCATCTTTGGATTCCAAAGTGTAGAGAGACCCCTAGATGCTTCTAATCCTAGACAATTAATTGACTTCCAATTGGCCCATTTACCCATTGTATTAGCATGGTTTACCTTAGATAGTTTGGTTTCTTCTAGAAGAATGGCATCTGCTTGTGAGGAGTCAAGATGCATCTTGACTCTTTGTCTTTTGTCAGAGATTTTTATGCCTCTGAAATTCCATGATATTACCTTCATTTCTCCTGAGGAGAACACTTGGTCCTCATGATTCTTTTGGGTGTTTTAAATTTTTCTTTAATGGTGGCTTGAATTCCTACTTCTATTTCTTCTTTCTCTTTAGTGCTCTTTGGTTTTCTTCCTCAATTTTTTTGTATCTTTCTTCTCCATTACTATGGTGCTAGGAGTTTGTCATAGTGAAAGTGTCTTATCATAATTAAAACCCTCTTCCTGATGAATAGGATTATTAGATAAACATTCATGGGATTACCTGATTACAGTCTCAGGCCTTTCTAGATCTTGAGAACTGAAAGCCCATTTCTCCTTCTCAAGATAGTTATCTTTAGAACCAGTATAGTTCATGAATTCTCCAAACATTTTCTATTCAATAACCTCATCAAATAATTGTGAGCTAGCAGTAAAGTTGATCTCTTCTGCTAACTTTTCTAACTCTTCTTCAAGCATCGTATTCCTTGCTTCCAATGTCAGATGAGGGGTTTGCAGCATAATATTCACTAGGGACTTTGAAAATATTAACTCATGCACTAAATTCTCATGTTGCATAATTTGTTGATTAGGAGAAGCCAAAATATTTCCACCATTATTCTTAGTCCTTTGATTAGGGTTGAATACAAGACTTGCAGACTTTAATGACCAAATCTCACTACCGATGAATGAAGATGCAACCCCTGTTAAAGTTACCAATGAAGATCTAACATAGATTTGACTGAAAATAGATAAAATTCTCTTTATCATCTCAGAGGAGATATCTATACTAGCCCCCTTCAAATTATTATTAAAGGTAATATGATGTTCTACTGACTTACCAACAAGTGGAAAAATAACTAATACTTGAGGAAAAACTCCATCACTCAAATATTGATGAAATACCCCATTATTTACCCCTTCTTTTTGATAAATATTAACATAAACTTGACAAAATGTCCCATTATTCAACACTTTTCCTTGGCAAAAGGCACATTTATCTTGGAATGAGGAGTGATTTTGGCAAACTGTTACATAATTTTTCCTTTCTTAGACCACATTGAGAGGTATAGTTCCCAAAAGAGTCTTCATGCTGAGCTATTATTTTATCATCCTAAATGACTATCAGTTGATCCCAAACCCCCCACTTGGACTTAATAACAAAGGAGCTCGACATTGGTTTCAATAGATTTAGAAGTAAACAAACTCGTACTGGCAATTTAGTGATCTCAAACACGATGAGATCATGCTTAATAGATATACCCAACTTAGCAAATATTTCTATAATTTTAGGATCTCTATAATCTAAAGGGAGTGAAGGGAATGATATCCATAAAGGCATATACACATGGAGTTTTGAATCTAGCTTGAAGTTAGGCACCCATGCTAAAGTGAAAAGCCCAGACCCCTTACAAAACCATCCTTTATGATTATGTACTAAGTCTCTACATGATTTAGATTCAAATAATTCCAAAAAGAACTTAGATTCTGAATCTATATAAAAAGGTCTTTGATCCCTTCTAGTGGTTTTCTGACCAAATGCAAATTTTCAAAAGAAGCAAGGAAGAATCACTAAACTTACATATGAGGGTCATTTCTCAAAGATAAGATATTGGAGCATATAAGAAATCATCATGCAAAGATATAGTGATGAAAAATACCTATGTGGTTGAGTTATCCTAAGATGGAGGGTGATCTGTCTATAGTGAATCCTGTTTACCAGGGTCATCTTTCCTTCTCCATACCTTGTTTAGTTTCTTTGGATAGAAGGGAGCACCATTGATGTCTAAATCTCTATTTGATGAAATGGGAACCTTCTTGGAAATAGGATTAACATTCAAATTTCTCAAAGACTAGGGATTTTTAATAGGAACATAATTCATCCATGTCACACATGTAGGTTGGCATGGTCGATCAATCACTTCTAAAGACTCTTGACTGTGTATAGAGCAAAGAGTTTGCAGAGGTGTTCCATAACTAATGTCAAAAACTAGTTGCTACCTTCTTGTTTTCTGTTTGACCTAATTAAATCTACATCTCCCCTACCTTGTGTATCACTGAGAGTGTCTTAGATCTAGTTTCCTTCTACTCCGTCTAGTGAGTCTCTTACCAAATCGGGGAGCAAGGGTTAAAGAATTTTCACATTTTCACATAAAATCCTTATTTCCTTTGACATTTGCATGACTTTCCTTCTTAGATTATCAAAGCCCTAATCTTCCAATCTCCTCTTCGCTAGAAGACTCTCCGACTTCAAAATAATGAATACCCTAGAAATTCAAAAGAGGAATAGGTTGATCTTCCTTTGTTAGAATGGGTTTTGGTGGATTAACCTGTGAGTTATGTTGAACATGGAATCATGGGTTAATAAAAAAGGGCTTTGCAAGTTGCACAATATCTTTGGTCCTAACAATGTTTCTCACAACTCATTGCTAACTAGACTCCTCCACTTCCTCTAATGATCTTGTACCATGATTGGAATTTTTTTTTGCATGCTGACATTTTTGAAAATGAACTCATGTCTGTGCTGTAAACCTCACTTAATAAGTGATAACTTAATATTAAATTTATTGAGAGAAAACATTAGTAAGATAATTATTTCTTTCCCATGCCTTGAGTGCTAGTACATGCTAGGATGGGAGTGGGAGAAGATGCTTTCTCATCCAAAGAGATGTTGAGGTCTGGCATAGTTGGTTTTCCTTGTCTGTACGAAAGGAATACTGATGCTGCATAGAGTCACTAGGGGTCTAGGGTCCAGAGAGACTACCAAGATAACCCTAAAGTTGACTTATATGATGAAACTTCCCTATATGTGTCCTAGGTCCCTATGTTTCATTTGGTACACCTAATTTGCGTCTTGATCATTTATTCTTGATAACCTTATATCATTTACTACCATTTTATCTAGTGTACCTAGGCATTAGTGTTGTTTATTTTTGTATTTTTGGATTTTTTCTTGAGCGAGACCTAGTGTTATCTCCTCATCATAGTGGGAGTGGAATTCTTGGTTCCACATGGTTGGGTGGTAGTGATTCTATTACCATTGAGATCTGACATTTGTGACTTTGTGCTTGGATGATCCTTGATGTTGTTTCTATCTTCTTGTTCATTGCTTTGAGACTTTCTTATTTATCATCATGATATTTATATATTGTATTTCATTTTATGTATTGGTTAGTGATATTGATTTTGGAGATGTATATGTACTTGTGTTCTATTATTGTTATCCTTATGACATGAGCAGTGGAAGATGTATTATCTTGAAGACTATGATGTATCAGTTTGTATCTTGTTGTATGTACCTTTTATTACATTGATGTAATGGATATATCTTATTATTAATTGGTAATGATAATGTTAATGTAATTTATGATATGTGTTCTTTTCATTATGATTAAGTAAAGGATTAGGATTACTTCAATTTGGGTTAAAATGAATGCAAGATATATCATGTGGTTTTGTTATGGATTGTTCTTACTAGATTAATTTATATTTACATAATTTTATGTCATGTGTTAGCTTACTTTCAGCACCCAACATTCAAACTTTTAAATAATTGGTCCCGTAGAAGGAATTCTCAAAAAAAAAAACATTTCAAGTTTCTCGTTGGTTTTATTACTAACGATGTCTTTGTAATGCTTAATTGGTGAAGAAGCAATGCCCCTATAATGTATTGAACTTGAACTTTGAACCTCAAGGTTCAAAGTTCAAAGTTTGAAATGCAGTTTGCAAGGTTCAATGTTCAAAGTTTGAAATGCAGTTTGCAAGGTTCAAAGTTCAAAGTTCAAAATACACTTTGCAAGGCTCAAAGTTCAAAGTTCGAAATGCAATTTGCAAGGTTCAAAGTTCAAAGTTTGAAATGCAGTTTGCAAAGTTCAAAGTTCAAGATTCCAAAATGCCAGTTCAAAGGATGGATTAGTTGATGGTTTATATGGACCCGATATGCAATTATTTTAGTTTGAGACCATTAATATCAGAATGATGGGCCCATAACAAGTATGGAGTGAGGAATGCTTTTTCAATATTTGTTGAAAGATCCTCTACCGTGAATTGTATTGGGGCAGTCTGAGCAAGTGTAAGAGTGGAAACATTAAAGAAATTACTTATATCATATGATTTTCCTCTATTACTACAAGCTCAATATGGAAGCCCAAGTTAGAAGAACAAATTCACCTTGGTTTAGTAAAAGACATGAGACCATACTTCAATTTCATAAAGTCACAGCTTTATCAAACAGCTATCCAGAATCTTCATGAGGAATTCATTGTTGGTGATGGCTAAATAAAATAAATGCAATGACATATATAGTGCCATGTGGTAAAACCTCTGTAAACATCTTTCTCACCTTCCCAAGTGTTGAAGTCATCGATCAGTGCATAAATGAAATTTGAAGGTGTGTACTACTTCTCTTCATTGATAAGAGAAAGTGGACCCAATTGTAAACATCAAAGAATGCATCTTCAAGAAGTATTGAAAATCGATGCTCACCCCCCAATATAGAAACTCAAATTTGATTTGTGTTGTTGAGATGAAGATAGGAGTATGCTGGAGTTGAAATAATGGAAAACATAGGTTGCTATCGCTACCCGAGACCTACATGACAAATGCCTGATGAAATTCCTATATACACAAGGAGTTCGTGAACCAAGCCATTCATGCCAAGTTAGTAGCAACATTATTTTTTATCATTTGAGCCCGCCACCACGCTTCCTCCTCATGATCGTATTGGGTCCTCTACTTTTTGAATTATATTCATCATATGAAGAGATCATTTCTACCGAGGATGATGGTTCCGCAGTGTGCAAAATCAAAGACTCTATTTTACCAGATAAATGTTCAAATTAAAAATTTTGATTTCTGAATATAAAAGTAAAAATGCAAATATGTTGGGAGTACGTGCCAAGTCTATTCATCATCAAAGTGGAGCACCCGATCTACTTGATCCACCAAGTAACTCAACCGGGTGCACATGGATTTTCAATAACACCAATTTAGTATTATCGGGTCTAATGAAACTGATGAAGCATACACATATAGTAAAGTGTGGGGTACTGCTTCTCGCTCTCATAAAATAGGCAAGGCAGCATATGGAGAGGTTTTCAAATGATCTCCGTAATGCCTCTTGCCATACCCTTATCTTTGGTGATTTATATAGGAGGGGTTTAGATGGGACACTTGTTAGGTGCTTGGAAAAGGATGAGTCTGACCGAGCGTTAGTTGACATCCACAAGGTCATTTGTGGAGGGCATTCCAATGGTCTTTCCATGGCTTGAAGGTTGCTTAGTGTGGGGTACTATTGGCCCACAATGCAGATGGATGCTATAGCTTTTGCCAAATCATGTGAAAAGTGTCAGAAACATGGAAACTGGATTCATGCTCCAGGTAGGGAGCTTATTCCTTCTATTTCTCATTGGCCATTTCAGCACTAGGCCTTTGACCTTGTTGGGAAGATTCATCCCAACTCATCAGGTGGACATAAATTCATTATCATGGCTACTGATTATTTCACAAAATGGGTAGAAGTTGTCCCACTTTATGTTGCCTCAAGCAAGATGGTTTCATTATTCATCCTAAATCATATCATTTTTCGGTTTGGAGTACCCTCTGAAATCATCACTGACAATGGAGGTCAATTTAAAAACAAGGACCTTAAACATCTCTGCAAAAAGTTCAAGATAAAAAAACATTGGTCCTCCATTTACTTCCCACAAGGAAATGGACAAGCAGAGGCTTCAAATAAAACCATTCTAAAGATTCTTCATAGAACAGTTCATAAGAATGGTAGAGATTGGCATTTACAAATAAATCTGGCTTTATGGGCCTATAGAATGAGTATTTGTACTCCAACAGGGGCTACTCCTTTTGCCCTTACTTATGGTGTTGAAGCAGTGTTACCTTTAGAGGTAGAGATACCTTCACTCATAGTCTCTCTCAAAGGTCTAGTAACAAATGAAGATTACCGTGCCATGAGATTATAGGAATTAGAACTTCTAGATGAGAAGTGCAAAGCATCATTTGATCATATGAGGGTCTATAAAAAATGCATGTCCAAAGCATTCAACAAGAAGGTTCACCCTAGGGAATTTCAAGTGGGAGATCTTGTCTTACGTGAGAATCCAAAGAATCAACAAAATCGAGAATAGAAGGGTAAATTTGAACCTAATTGGCTTGGTCCATATGTCATCACTACTTCTTTTGGGACAGGTGCTTACTTGTTAACTGATGAAGAGGGAGAACAACTCCCTGATCCTATCAATGTTTTGCACCTCAAGAAGTTCTATCCTTGATGCCTATTTCTATCTGGGTGCATCCTTTGTACATATTTTATGATCCTGAAAAAATACCAAAAAAATTGATATATGATGCTGAAAAAATCCTAAAAAGCATAAAAAGTCCTGAAAAAAAAAATACAAAAAAATAAAAAAATGCAAAAAATTCAAAAAAAAAAAAGAAAAAGAAAAAGTGCCTTGGTGAAAACCTGGAAACAGGCACCTTGGTAGCAAAAATACAAAAAAAAAAGAGAAAACAAATCAAAAAATCAAAAAATCTCCAAGTGGTGAAAACCTGGAAACAGGCGCTACTTGAGGCCTTTGCACCCTTGTCATTTAGCATGCATCCTCGACACTGAACCTTTCTCCATCATGTCTTGACCTTGTTTGGCATAGTCTGGAATTGGTCTTTGTCTTTGTCTAGGGGGCATAATTGTTGGCATAGGTCTTTTTAGGTTGCGTTTGTCTCTTGGGGGCATTTCACAACAGGTGTTTTTCAACACCACCCCAAATAGTGTTTTTCAACACTACCCTTACGTCGAGTGTTTCTTAACACTTATCAGATGTCTTACCTAACAGTCTAGTATGATGTGATATTTCTCATTGGTAGATGTGATAACCAGAGTCTGACTCTATGACCAACACACACGCACTTAAACAAATCAATTCATTTGAGATATGTTGACTTTATTTTTCTTTGTATGTTGTTTACGAGGATTTCTTTGATGAGTGGTCTCTCCCTGAGAAGTTTTTGATGATGCATAGCTAGAAGACTAAGGGTATGAGAACATGTTTTCTTTCTTTGTCTGCTTGTGGGTATATTTCGTTGATCCTAACTGTCATGAGCATTTATGCTAGTCCTACTTGACACTAGGGATTGACAAGGTATTATCCTTGACTATTTTGTGAGTGCATGCTTCTAGTTATCCTGACTTTCATGTGTCTTGATACAAGAATAATCTCACCATATCAAACTTGGGTAATCTCACTACACTAGTCATCTTGACCTACATCTCTTTGATGCCTAGGTGGGATTTCCACATTTCTATCTGATAAAGATCATATTCATATCCACATAGTTATGCTAGTGTGCATTGTATGATCTTACGATGCTACCAATAATGCTTGATGATGATAATTAGATGTCTATAAGTGTTGTGACCTTGCAAGTCAACCACTTTGCATAGTAGCTTGCATTTTAGGTTCATCTTTAGCTTAGTTTTGCACTTTGCATATGGAGAGAGCTCTCCTTTTCATCTTTCATGGACCTATTAGTCAACTGTGCTCACCTTTCACTTTTCCCGATCATGTCTTTTGCTCCTTGTCTTTCACATCACATCCTTTTCTATTCCTAGCATTTTGACTTTGTGACCTAATTTTTCAAATACCTTGAAATTGCACCCCTACCTAACTTCGACATCCTGGATCCATTTTCAGAGTTGAAACTGAAATCCAAGTTAATCTTGATAGTCAAAATCACATTTCAAATTTTCACCCTCTTCTGCGCAGTTGGCTAAATCTTTTGAGGCTTGATCCTTCGATCTTTGTTGGGGCATCTTCATTTCTTCATCCCCCATGTCTCTCAAACTTCTAGTCTTTCATTCATCTTCATTCAATTCACTCCTTTCTCATGTTTGACTGCATCTTTATCCTATATCTTTCTCAGTCAGACTGGGGCATATCTTCACTACTCGATGGTTATCCTATCATCTTTTATCTTCGATCATGATTTCATTATGATTTGATCTAATCTTTATCAATTTTCTATTCTCCTCTACCTGATTTCAATTTCAATTCTGAGGGGGTAGTATCTATTGGATTTTATCCTTGATTCTCTTGATTCAAACATCTTTTCTGTGAGCTTTTGCTCAAATTTGAGATTTTTATCTCCTACTTTGGATGTGATCCCGAATTGACCTCATATTCAAAGGCCTTTGTTTATGTTTTGTCCAGATGTGATCCCAAATCGATCACATCTGAGTTGTTTTGTGATCCCAAATTGATCTCACATTTCAACTCCATTCTTTGACTACATGTGTTCCCAGATCGATCACACATTAGTCAAAGAGGGGCAAATGTATGCACCCTAAAATGGTCACCTAGACTTTGGGCCCCATTTCTCAATTTATCAAATCCCCAAATCAAGATTTTCAAAAATTAACATCTTATCAATTATATCAATTTCCTTGATCAAATCCTATTTTATCATTTTTGATTATTTGCCTTGGGCTAACCATTTTATCCTAAGTTTTTATTTATTTAAAAGGAATATTTCCTCCCCTTTTAATAAATAAAAATCCCCACTTTTCTTCTTATCCTAAGTTGCACAAATAAAGCATTATTCTTATTTTATAAAAAGTGAAAAAACACTTTTTCTCTCATATGGACACTAAAGTCAACTCTTATTTTCTCATTGGAGGATATTTGTGCACAAGGATCAAGTCTCTATTTTTCTCCACCATTGATTAAGTCTTTTGCCTCTTAATCTCCATGGTCCATTCCTTTTCATTCCCTATAAAAGAAGAGCTCTCCTCCTCATTTGGCATCCATTCATGTTTTATGCTAATGTTATGTTGCAAGTTTTCTAGGTCATTTGTGTTAGATTAGGTGAAATACTAATCTCCCAAGAACACCTGCATGCATAACCCTGTCACATGGAAGAAGCAAAGCACAGAAGCAAGAAAAATCATGGAGGCCAAAAGGCCAGAGACATCTTATGGACATGCAAAAAGCAATCTCTATTATGATCCAATAAGTGAATTAAAGAAATACAAAGAGGGAATCCTTATAAAAGGATACCAAAACCCTAAAGGTATAAAGCAAAAAATAAAGCTAGGTTGCATATTATAATTAATAAATATATTAATTATAATGCACCTAAAAGATAGCTTAAGTAAATAGAGTAATAAATGACTTAATTAATTAAACCAAAGTGATTTAATTAATAAGCATAAAGTATGATTACTCTAACACCCCCCCTTAAGCGTAGCTCAAGAGAGAAGCTAACCTAGCAAAGCTATGAAAGCAGAAAATGGGTCCCAGCAACAAGGCCTGATCAGGTACCCAGTACAAGAAAATAAACTAGATGAAGGAAACAAAGCCTCCAATCTAGGGAATGTCCCAAAGAAAGGAACAAGAAAGAGCATGAAGCATCTCTGAAGCATGAAGCTGCAAACACTGTCAGAAGAATACTGCTGGAACCCCCACTGAAATAGTGCATGACCAGGTAGAGAAGACAAAGTTTGAAGAGCTGATCAATCAAAGAGGTGACATCCAAAAAAGGAATGAATGAGTGTCTATATAGTAGATGATCCATCTCACCGAAATGCATAGGTGCCTAGCCACTGCATCCGCCTAGTACATAGGAACAAAAACTGAATACGTAGATCACTCAACCGAACCAAGGAAGCAATAGAGCCAACAGGTGAACCCCCCCATAATGCTGAACAGAGAGAGGGGTGACAGGAACACTGAAATGCAATGCCAGAAACATCTGCAAGAAGAAGAATCAGGAACACCAACAGTGCAACAGAAGTACACACACAGGATGAAGGGCGGTGTCACAGACACACTACATGGGCTAATGTCATGGAAGGTATGCTCACTTGACAAAGGTGGATGTGCCTAAAGTGGCATAAACATCATAACCCCCCATGGCACTTTATAACTGAGTGCGAGTACAAACAAACACAAGGTGTACAAGATCCCAGATATGCAAAAGTAGGCACTTTATCTCAGTGTGTTTACAGAAAAAAGAATGCAACAGTGGAGATATATACAATACTCAAAAGAAGAAGGAAAGAAGAACAGTGAGAATAGAAGCAGAAGTCATCCCAAGAATGGAGATCCGTGGACCTGTAAAAGCCAAGTAGTCCATCTGAGTGTAGAAAAGAAAAACTCAATGGAGGAAGAACCTGGTATAGAATCTGGAAATAAGACCTCTGAAACTGAAAAGTACACTGAACAAGCTTTCCGAAAATACCAAGTTTGCTGAAAACTGAGCCCGAATGTGAGAGATATAGTGTCCGGAATGCAAAAAGTACCCATGACTTTGAATGGAAGAAAACCCCTGTAAATGGAAAAATCAAACAACCAAACTGAAAAAAACAGAATGGTCTCGGAACCAGCTTTCCGTCGATATCTCGTTTGGCAAAAAATGCCATCGTATGCTCAAGTTACGGCAAAAACAATGACAGGTGCTCTGGCAGGCACCTGAAAAAGAAAACCTCTGAATTCAATAGCCTGGTGCGAAAAATGGAAGAAGAATCTGGAAAAAAGCTCTTTGTATAAAATGACCATCTCAGAATCATCTTTCCGATGATGTCTCGTTCACCCACTAACTCCTCCGTATGAGCAAGTTATGCCAAAAAAAGTATCAGGTGCTCCAAGAAGGCAAAAAAGTAGTCCTGCCTTCGAAGGCATGGTACGAAAAACGAGGCAAAAAACTCGAAAAGAAACCTCCATAATTGCATTCATCTCGGAAAGAGCTTTTCGATGATATAAAAAACTCCCAAATACGCTTCCAGATGAAGAAGTTGTGGCCCTGGAGGCCGAGCTTGCACAGACGGGCTTAAAAAACAAGCCATGCAAAAAAAATTGCCAACATCATCAATTAGCGAGCCTAAAGTTGACGGCCAAATGGTCGTCACGGCTCAAAATGCACCAGGGGCTTGGGTCCGGTCACCCATGTGACCGCGGGCTGGCGGAGCTGGGCGGTGGGGGCCAGCGGAGTGGCCAGAGGGCGGCGATCTCGACGGGCGGCGGGCCGCAGACTGGGCGGCGCTGTCAGCGCCGCTGAGGGCGGCAGACTGGGCGGTGGCCGCTATCAGGGGCTGGCGGTGGGTGGTGGCCGGGGGTGGGTGGCACCTGGGTGGCCACCGGGTGGTGCCTGGGTGGTCGCTCGGCGGCCAAAATATATATATATATTTTAAAATCACCGACTGTACCTGCCTCGGAGTGCGTGCTAGGGCCGTACGGCCCAGGTATGCAAAATTTTTTTGCCTCAAATGGCAAAGATGTCCAAAATGGACAAATTTTATATGGATTTATGGGTTCTTGGGCCTTTCGGACACAATGGTGGTGTCCGTTTTTGCCCAAGGTGAGCCAAATTTCGGCTCCCCCCCAGATCCATAAAAAAAACTTCTGAAACCCTTGAAAACCTCCTGCTTCTGAAACACTTCAACAAAACACGAACAGCGAGCAGCAAGATGGCTCTGATACCATGTTAGATTAGGTGAAATACTAATCTCCCAAGAACACCTGCATGCATAACCCTGTCACATGGAAGAAGCAAAGCACAGAAGCAAGAAAAATCATGGAGGCCAAAAGGCCAGAGACATCTTATGGACATGCAAAGAGCAATCTCTATTATGATCCAATAAGTGAATTAAAGAAATACAAAGAGGGAATCCTTATAAAAGGATACCAAAACCCTAAAGGTATAAAGCAAAAAATAAAGCTAGGTTGCATATTATAATTAATAAATATATTAATTATAATGCACCTAAAAGATAGCTTAAGTAAATAGAGTAATAAATGACTTAATTAATTAAACCAAAGTGATTTAATTAATAAGCATAAAGTATGATTACTCTAACAATTTGGAGCTCTTTGAAGACATTCTTGCATTCAAGCTTTGAAGACATTATTGTTGCATCTCATTTAGTTTGCTTTCATAGTTGCATAATCATGGCATTCATAGCTTAGATTTCTTTTATGCAATAGATTAATCTCATCTAGTTTAATTAGGAAGGTTGTAATCTTTGTACTCTCCTTTCATAGTCTAGTTTGCATTTTCCTTTCATAGATTAAATTTCCTTTCAAGCATTGCATTGTTATCATTTAGCTTAGCTTGCATCTTCATTTTTAGTTTACTTGCATTGCATTTGCATTTGGATTCATTGGAGATATTGGCACTCTTGCCCTTGTCTTCAACCTTGAATCTCTCTTTGTGTGGTTGACTAGCAAGGTCATTAGCTTCATAGCTCTAGCTGAGAGCAACTCTACATCTTGCAACTCCATACATAGAGAGCTATGGATCAATTTTTTAGGGCTCATTCTTGAGTTTTCTTGCATGTAAGGATTCATAGAAGTGCACTACTTTTGTGTGTACAGGGCTGACCCTAAAGAAGTTTGAACACACTAATTTTAAAAGAATTACCTATGTACAGAGGTGGCTCCTAAACTATTTATCTAAATATCAATAGTTGTAACTGATATATAGAGTGCCGATAGGGGATAACTACAAACCATTTGAAAAAATGTCAACATGGTCATGATAGCTATTGGTCATCGGTGCCAAGATGCTCTCGAAGTCTCATTCGAAGAAATGCATGGGAAGGAGTGTCAAAAGCAATCGACCAAAAATGCAAAGGTATCAACAGCTGCAGAAGTCATGGGTTCCTGATAGCATGGCTTAGTTTCCTTTTATGGAGCATGTGTGATAATAAGGGGCATGTGTAAGTTTTTTTGACCCATGACTGCAAACTTGGTAAGCTCATGAAAAGATGTGTTCACTTGATAGGGCTCCAAATTGTTTGATAGAATGACAATCATGTTCGCAAATGCAAAATTTTGGATTGGTTAATGTAGAGAGTGAAACCAATGATTGTCAAGAATCAAAGCAAAGGGCCGCATAAAGTGAATATGAGGATAATCCCGAAGGTTAAATATAAAGGTAATCTTTAAAATATTTTTCAAGAAACAATTATAGGAACTGAAATGTAACTGGGAGACAATATTTATTCCAGAATTGGAGACAGAGTAAGGGTTCTTCTTTTTTGGCAGGGTCTTGTGACTTTGCAGATAGGGGGAATATATTTGTATTGCTCTTTAGCATAGGGATGGGAGGGAAATGATATTTTGTTTTGTAGGCTTATTAAGTGTGGTAGGGATATAAATGACTCATTGGTCATTTTATCAAATTTTTAAGAATAAAAGGAGAATATGTTTATTTAATCTATAGGTTTTAAATGTATGTTTCCTAATTGAAATAAATTTATTGGTGATTCTAATAATTTTTAAATGGTGTCTTGCCCATTTTGTCAAGTTCATGTGTAAATCATGAAGTCAGCTGGATTTATGCTTCATATACGTAAGATGAAATGTTAAATCTTTCTTTATTTCTATGTGATTGGGAAGACTGAATAGGTGATCGTTGGTCATTTGTTTATTTTCTCTGAATCTTTTCTATTGTAATCACATTCATTTCATAGTGATGAATGAATGTCAGAAACCTTTGTGTCTTTAGGTTAAAGACATACTCTGCATTTAATTCATTGAATATATTTTTAGGAGGGAGTTGTACCTCTCAATTTAGAGGAGGGTTATCAACTCATGATAACTCATCCAACTGTTAGTCATAGATTGTGCCTTGTTTTTTTGGGCAATTTGAGTTAAGTTGTAAACATTTTCAAAAGGGAAAAATATGTTTACTAACATCATGGAAGCATTGCGACTTGTAATATGTAAAGGAGTTACATTTATGAGCATGCATTATCATATGTTATACTACTTCCACATTGTTATTCATTGTTGATTATGAACTCTTAAGAAAAAAAATATTCGGTAAACTTAGTAACATGTTTTAGGTTATTTTCTCCTTGGTTCCTTAGCGAGGTCATAGACTTCTATTCTTTTTGGTCTCCATGACGCTAACCCAAAAAGACCTATGTTTGTATCTCTTATATGATCCTTTTCCATTGTTCTTGTAGTTATACTACCTTTGGGGGATGATGTCATTTCATTTTGCAATAATTTTTGATATACATGAGTTATCATATGATCATACTGACCCCAAAGTTAGTAGAGCCTTTGTGCTCTTTTTTCTCATGTGCTTCATTTCACTTGATTTATCCTTTCTTAAGGGCATATCATAGTGAAAATGTCTTACGGATGTATGTATTCTCCATTAAAGTCAGTAATCCCATTGAGGTATTTGCAATAACTTTAATGTAGGGGCATAGACTCTACTCTTTGTTACACATTTTGGAGACACACACACAACAAGTCAATTATTTTTTGATGGCCTTGGAGATACATCTTTGCTTGTCTTTACCCTTTCATGTCCCTATACATTACATTAATTTTCTGTGTGCATTATTTTCCCATAAGAATTATTTAGTGGATTCCTATGGAGACAATGCTTTCCTTGGGCTTAATCCTCATGTGGAAGATTTCCTTATGGACAATGCTTTACTTGGTTATCATTTTTTTTAATGGTTTGAATATCATAACACATCTTACTAGAGATTTCAATTACATCTTTTGTACCAATCTCTCTCTTTACATGACCCATAGTAAGTTAAACCTTACTAGGATAGCTTGGTCATGTTCCCTTCTCTCACTTCTTTATGAGTGTTTCTTCTTTGTCTTGGTTTTGGATTTTATGAGAAATTAAGTCACTTAGGGGATCGATGTCTCCTTGACCTTTATGAATTTTGTTTCCAATACTTTGATCTATTTTATTATGAGTACGAGGTAATATCATACTCCTACTAAAGTGGGGGAAAATTTACCATTCCAAATTGTAATCACCTATAATTGGATGTTCAATTAGGTCCCATTTTAGTGTTCGTTGGATTCCATGTTCTTTATTCTTGATCCACCTCTGATTATGCTTATCATTCCACCCTCCCTAGTCTATTTAGGACCTCTCCACCAAATTTTAAGGACTTTTGGTGGGACCAAGTCACAAGAATCAACTTGGTCCACCTTATTTTCCTCAAAATTTAACTTGGTGGTAGTTGTTAATAGTTAAGTGGAAAATTTGTATTTTTGTTAGCCCTTCTCAATATTTGAGCTCCAAAAATGCTTGTGAGAGGTATATATGTTATCCACCTATCCTTATTTGAACATAAGAAGAAGAGGATGTCAAAATTATTTAATCTCTCTCTTGCAATTTTGCATTTCAAGAATTCTAAGGTAAATTTAAAGCATCAAAGGAATTTTAAAGGAAATTTTATCCATTGTAGTAAGCTTCTTTCCCTCATCGATGGCCAATTAGAGGAGACATCAACTATGTAGAAATCTACTTGTACAACTACATGAACATCCATATCAATTGATTCCTTCTCAAGGAAAGTGATATCAAGCATAAAAAAATTGTCTATTTGAGAAGCATTTGTACATCTATGGATTTGTGAAAGGTATCCTTGATTCTTCTAAAACATTAAAGCCAATACAAAAACATTCAAGCATATTCCAAATCAATTTGTGAAGGTATAAGCATTTCATTTTTAGATATATCCTTTGATTTCAATTAGCACACTTTCCATACATGAATATATTTTATTTCCATTTCAAGGTTGATTCCTTAATTGGGGGTTTGACTAAGGAAAACCCCTTTATACCTAATAATTTATTTGTTTTTTATATGCAACAATAAGTGGCATTGATTTTGTGACAAGATCTTGATTGTATAGGAGCTTACCTACAATTTGAGACTCAAAATAGTTAAGAACACTTGGACAGAGTTGTACCAAATGACTTGGTCTTACAAAAAGTTGTACAACATGACTTGGTCCCTCACACCTTGCATGAAAGTGAAATAACAAATCAATGAATATCTTTGGGTTCCATTTCTAATGGTAGAATATGTCTGTTTGATTTTTGTTAGTTTGTGTTTGTTGAAAGTTTTAACTGATGGTGATGATGATGAAGACCAACCGAGATCAGAGGTATACAAGATTGTAGAAGGATTAGATCAGCTATTATTTTTTCATTGATGTCAAAAAATTTATTTTTAGTTTATATTGAGTTTCCATATCATTTGAAGTATGATATAAGTTGAGTGAGTTAAAGGAAAAATAAGAAGTGAAAAGTTGTGAAGTAGAAGAACTTAATTGGGAAACTAATATAGATCAGGAAATGATAAGGTTATATTGATTTAGTTGTTTTCTACTTTACATTTGATTATATCAAGTTGGTAAAGATATTGGACAAGTGAATAAAGAAGATTGGTCAAGTCGGTAAACAAAACAGTTTGGTTACCCAGCAAGAAAAGTTATTCGATAAAAGAAAAGTAAGTTTTGGTAAAGGGAAAGAAACTCAAGACACCGAGTACATGAAGTTAGTTACCAAGAAAATGGTGGAAAGTGAAAATGTAAGGATTGATGAATTTGTGGAGAAAAATGACAAAGACAACAAAAAGAAGCCTGAGGACTATCAAAGATTTGTATATGTTCAACCTGATGTTCCTGAAACTTTACTAACAATACAAACATAGTAGGAAGTTGAACATAGAGAGCCACTGATGAGACTAAAGTTTGTCTTTATTTATGATATTTTATGCTCTATTCCTATACATTCCTAAAATATTTGTGTGACTTTTTGAGTGCTTAAGTTTGTGTATATGCTATAAGTACAATTAGATCCTCAAACTTGTGGGTAGAAAATAGTGGACACACCTTACTAATACTATATATACTACATTATTTCACATAATTGTTTTAATGTGTGTCTTAATATTTGGATGAAATTGATTAAGTTGAATACTTGAATATGCATGCATACACTACTAATCTACCAAGATTGAAGGAGCGGTTGGAGAAAAAATCAGTTTCATTGATGAAGGAGTGATGATGTTTTGGCCATGACAAGAAGAATCATTAAGACAACCGTGGGACATGCCTAAAAAATTGAAGGAACGGATGTCTCAAGGAATATAGGCGCACGACCATGCTAAATCTCCTCTACAATCAATATTTTGTTGAGATGATTGTTTGGTCTTTATGATCTTCTATTGTTGATTGACATGTTCTCCTTCCTTCATGGATGAATTAGTCAAAATTTATCTGAATGTTCAAATGTCAATTCTCTATATATAGGGATATGATTGATGGAAATCTAGTTAGACAAATAATGGTATTAATGTTGTATTGAGAAGCAAGTTACTCCTTGAACTTGTGTTTTGTTTTGATGTAATCCATTTTTTTTAATATATGAAATGGAGGAGTAATTTGAATTATCTTATGTGTTCATAGTTAACCTCAACCAACCAAGGGGGCCCACTTGGGAGGTGGAGTAGATTAGAGTAGAAGAAGTAGTTTAATTATTTTTAGTATTTGAAGTAGCATCCACTACTACCTCTTGCAACATTATATATGTGTTTATTCCTACATCATATGCAGGGATAGCCACAGTACATGTGTTGGAATGATAGGATAGGTTGGAGTTAAATTTATAATTGTTACATTAGTTTTATCTATTCAACATCAATAGCCTGCAACAATAGTCTAGTTCTTTATATGCATTTTCCTTTCCTGCAACTTAAGTAAGATAACTTTATGAGAGGCTTAGTGCACAAATTGTGATGTACCATTTTAAGTATACGTCCTTGGTTTGACAATTCAAATGCACTCCGTGATAGTGAAATAATACCTAGTCTAAATACACTATTCATAGGAAAATATTTGGCATGATTATTATTAACTATTATGGGGTTATTCAATTTTTGGTGCCGTTGTCGGGGATGGTGTAAAGCTAAGAATCCTATTGAGTCATTTTAGATAGTTTCCTATTTTTTCTAGAAATATTTTGTAGGTCTAGACTTGCTTCACAAGTTCATTTAACCACTTGTATGTATCGAAGGGGAAGAAGAAGAGATGTCCATGGCAAATTTATCCCAAGAGAAACACTCAATTTAAATGAAGAGTCTGTAGAAATTGAATTACATTTTGTTGATGCGAGTCTGGAATTTCCTCCATCTACTTCATCAGTAGAGGACCCATTCAATCCATATGACCTTTGACCTTTTGCTGAGATTTTGGCAGTTTTCCCACACACTCCACCCCAAGTGCACCAGTTGCTAATAATAAACCTCTGAGTATAAACACTTCCAAATAAAAATTTCAATTCAAAATATATGTAGTAATGGCCCAGCCTACATTTCCATTTCCACTTCCTCACCTTATCAATAATGATAATCTTAAAAATATACCCACCACTGCAGTACCAAAATTTTATGGCCTAATAAATGAGGATCCTGACACTTTTATTTGAGTTTAAAATTCTTTATCAAAATTTTGACTATAACATTGATAGTCATAAACTAAAATTGTTCCCAGCCATATTAAAGGAGTCAGCCCTAAGATGGTTTATGGGAATAGGGTCTAATGCAACAACAGATTGGGATGGGATGAGAAACTTGTTTCTGTAAAATATAAAGAATACTACAAGGGGGGTGATTTGAGAGGAGATGAAATTTTTTGAATGTCACAAAAAGAAGATGAGACTCTATAAGACTACATTTCATGCTTCTTATACAATCTACAAAAGAACCCTCAACATGCATTGCAAGAGGATTCATAAAAACTCATCTTTTTGAGAGGAGTAAATGACAACTTCCTCGAAGCATTGGACCTTATGACCAGAGGAGATATATCTCAATATTATTGGGATGACCTCAAGAAAATCTTCTTGAACTATTCAAGTTCAGTTGTAAATAAGGGCAAAGGATTTCATCCATCACTTGCAAAAGGAAGTAGTTCTGGTATATCAAATATGGAAATCTCAAATTTGTTGTCAGATTTTAAGTAAGACATTATCAATGATGTTGCCAACCACCTAGATACAATGCAAGCCAAAAAGAAGCATGAAGAAACTGAGTTAAGGTTAGCTGAGTACTGCCCATATTGTAGACAACAAAATAAGGATTGTCGATGCAAGCTGGTAGAAAATTTGGAAACACAACATATTCCAACTAAGTTCAAGAAGATAGAGGGAGAGGACAAGCAAGTCTTCTTCATTGCTCAACTTCACCCATGGGCTCCATAACAAGGTATGCCTCAGGACCCATTGCAATCTTTCAATAATTATAATAGCCAATGAAAAACCCAAAATTCCCAATATCCTTTACAGTCCTTCCAACCTGTGTGGAATAATGCCTAGCCAAATACTCAATTGAACCAATGGTATAACTCCCAACAACCCCAATAGCCATAGCCACAATCTCAAAATCAATGGCAACCACCACAGGGAAATTGGCAACCATATATTCAATGGAGGGGACCTCAACAATGGCCTAACCAAAATCTTGGCTATCAACCATTACCACCTTTGGTTCCTCAACCGACACTCATTCCACCTCCTACAGCCACAAGATCTCCTCCATGGCCAATACAATTACCGGCTCAGCCACAACCAAATCCTAATAATAAGCAACAAAAATAATCTACAATACTGAAGCCGAACAATACCCTACTTATGCATTGGACATAAATAATATCCACTTGAGATCTGGTACTACTCTGCCAACATCAAAACCTCTTGTTATAACAAAAGTACCAGACACTACTACAACATCAACACAACAACCAGAAGCTACTTTTCCAAATCCAATCTTACCAACTAAGATACTAGACCAAAATGACACTCAAATTCAAACTATTCTTCCATTTCCTTAGAGGCTTAGAATGGATAAACCTATGCTCCAAGAAGAAGCACCATTTGATATCCTTGACCAGTTAAAGAATATGCATATCCAAATTCCACTATTTCAGGCCATAAAAGATGTTCCACTCTATGGAAAAGCCATCAAAGAAGCATGTCTTAAGAAACCTAGAAGAAAGAAAAAGAATCCCTAAATAGTGCATGTCATAGGACAATTGGCTGATATAATGTTGGGAAAGATTGTGATTCCTAAATACTCTAACCGAGGAAGCCCAGGTATTGATGTAATAATTAATGGTCAGTCAGTGAAGAATAATTTGATAGACCTAGGTGCTTCTATAAATTTCATGACCAAGGATACTATGAATAGGTTGAGTATAGAGGAATTAACGACAACTCCAACAGTTTTACAACTTGTAGATAGTTCTACTATTACTCCAAACATTATTATTGAAGACATAGTAGTCACATTGGACTCTTGGGAATACCCTGCTGATTTTATGATATTGTCACCCAAAGTAACCCTTGTTGGTTATCCAGTAATCCTTGGAATGCCATGGTTAGCAAAAATAGATGCTAATATCAGTTGTAAATCAAGACATATGACCATCTTTGATGGCCAAACCATCAAGAAGTTAGCACTATATCCTCTAGCCCAACCAAAAGAAGATTTAAACAATCCTATTTGGCCAAACTTGGGAGATGAGGAAGAAGAAATAAACTATGTTTCTGAACTGATGATGCTCAATTGAAAATCTTTTCTGAAACTACAAGAAGATGATGATATCCTCCAAAGTATCCTTACAAATGATTTTGTTACAACAAGAGATATATCTCAAAGCTCAATTCTACAATTGACTACCGATGAAAACTGTGTCCTACCAACAGAGCCTTAAATCATGCAACAATTATTACCTTGTGAGATATCAACCACCCCTATATTAGAAGACTCAATGCTAGAGCTAACCACTATTGTAGAACTCTCACCTAGCCATAACCTTCATGTTAACAATAGCTTAACACAACAACAATTAAAATTGTTAACACAACTCCTATGTAAACATGAAAAGGCTTTTGCTTGGGAATACAGGGACATGAAAGGATTAAGCCCTAAACTCTATACCCATAGGATTTACATCAATAAAGGTAGTCTACCTCTACATCAGCCACATAGAAGGATCAACTGAGCCCTCTGAGAAATTGTGAAAACTGAACTACAAAAATTGCTAAATGTTGGTTTCATATATCCAATCTCATATAGTAAATGGGTTTCACCTCTTGTGATAGTACCAAAAAAAGGGGGTAAATGGATAATATGTGTAGATTATAGAGAGCTTAATAATACCACAAAGAAAGACCATTTTCCATTACTATTTATTGATCAAGTGCTAAACACATTTGCAGATAAAAAGTACTTCTCATTTCTTGATGGCTATAGTAGATACAATCAGATTAGCATTGCACCTAAGGACCAAGAAAAGACAACATTCACATGTCCTTGGGGAACGTACGCCTACTCTATTTTTCCATTTGGGTTATGTAATGCACCTGCAACATTTCAGAGGGCTATGATCAGCATCTTTGATGACATCTCACATGAATGCATAGAGATTTATATGGATGACTTCACTACATTTGGAGTCACATTTGAAGAAGCCTTGGAGAATTTGGAGAAAGTTATGATCAAATGCAAAGAGCACAACTTGTCTCTTAACAGTGATAGATTTTTCATGATGATGCATGAAGGATTTGTTTTGGGACACTTCATCTCAGAAGTTGGAATACAAGTGGATCTTGCAAAAATAGAGGTAATTCTAACATTTCCCACTCCTACTAAGAAAAAAGAGGTTAGATCATTTTTAGAACATGCTGGATATTATAGACATTTTATTCAAAACTTTAGTCAAATAGCCAGTCCACTATAAAATTTTATTATAAAAGAGTCTGAATTCATATGGACCCCAGCTTGTGAAGAGTCATTCCTGTAGCTTAAGAACCTTCTTACAAGAGCACCAATACTAAAAGGCCCTGATTGGACTTTTCCATTTCATATACATACAGACGCATTTGACTATGCAATAGGGGCTGTCCTAGGCCAAAAGACTGAAAAACTTGAAAATGCTATTTACTACATTAGTAAAAGTCTACATGGTCCAGAGTTAAACTACATAGTCACAGTAAAAGAATTATTAGTAGTAGTCTATGCTCTAAAAAAGTTCCGACACTATGTAACAGGATACCCCATATTTGTTCATACTGACCATGTTGCAATAAAATATCTTATGAACAAACCTGCCATTTCAGGTAGATTAACAAGATGGCTACTTTTGTTACAAGAATTTGATCTCACAATAGTAGACAAGCTAGGAAAAGCCAATGTAGTAGAATACTACTTGTCTAGATTACAACATGATGATAAAGATACCTCATTAATAGATGACACCTTTCCAAATGAGCATCTATTTCACAATGCTATCAAGACTCCATGGTATGCTATTATAGAAAACTACCTTGTAGCTGACAGGATGCCTGTACACTTTTCTCCAAAGGACAAGAAATTTCTAGTTGAAAAGAGCTTTCAGTACTCATGGATTGATAACACATTATTTTACACTGGACAAGACCAAGTCATGAGGAGATGTGTCCGAGAAGATGAGACCTGTGAAATCTTTCATGCATGCCATAAGGAACCCTATGGAGGACACTTTGTAGAAAAAAGGATAACAAAGAAGGTGTTGACAACATAATACTATTGGCCAACACTTCACAAAGATGCAGCCAATAATACTAGAAAATGTGATAAATGCCAAAGAATGTGCCATCCTACAAAATCAGATGAAATGCCTCTACACCCACAAGTGGTTGTCACATTATTTGACAAATGGGGAATGGACTTTATTGATCCTATAGACCCTCCAACTAATGGAAAATCATACATCTTGGTCTACACATATTATGTAACAAAATGGGTAGAAGTGAAGGCAATGAAGCATGCCCATGACATCAAAGTAGTAGCATTCCTATATGAAGAAATATTCACTCACTATGGTGTACCAAGAGAGCTAGTGACTAATCAAGGAGCACAATTTACATCCAATCTAATAATAGATCCAATGAATGAATATAGAATTAGACATAGAAAATCCAATAGAATCAAACATAGAAAATCCATTCCCTATCACCCACAAGCCAATGGTCAGGTGGAAGTCACCAACAAAGAAATTGAAGTAATCCTTACAAAAATAGTTCAACTCAACCATTGCAACTGGAGCAGCCGCCATCAGAATCAGTATGGGCATATTGAATCACATGGAAAACAACAACTGGACTGACTCCATTTGAACTACTCTATGGAAAAGTAGCCATACTACCATTTGAATTTGAACACAAAACATTGCAGATTGCTTTGAAGCTAAACATAGACCTTCTTGCAGCACAGTGTGAATGCTTACTAAATCTCAACTCTTTGGATGAGATGAGGAAATTTGCATTAGAACGCATAGAAATAGTCCAAAAATAAACAAACAAACAAACAAACAAATGACATGACTCCCACATCAAGAACAGACAGTTCCAAGTAGGTGATTGGGCGCTATTATTTAATTCAAGATATCAGGAAACATAAGGCAAATTACAAACAAGATGGCTAGGACCATATTGTTAGGAATGGGAACACTAAGAGGGGGGGTGAATCAATGTTCACTATATTTAATCTTTTACTTTTACTCTTGAAACTTATCTTGATTTCTTAAGTACTAAAATAAACATCAATCTACAAAAGATAAACAATCACAACACATAACACCAATATGGTTATGAGGAAACCCAAATAGGTAAAAACCCCGGTGGGAATTGACACCCACTAAGAACTACACTAGTGTCTTATGATCCTTGTTAGAAGATTTGCAACCCTGTTAGGAGTTTTTCTTTATAATGCTTTTAGTACAGTGACCTAGTCAAGGGTCAGACCTTATTAGGATTCTTTTACAATAACCCTATTAGGGGTGGGGACACACTGTCCTAGAGCTCACTGCTCAAATGGTGAAGGCTACAACCTTCTGATCTCAGATACACACTATATCTATTGGATGAACTGGTGTTGTGACACTACTTGTCTGATCAGTTCCTTTGATGTACTGATGCCTCAACCTCTTGTCAAGCTCTACAAGATACTGACTGCTCTTTACATACTTATGTTCTGCTCTTATTTTCCTTATCTCCTTCACACTCCCCAATTACCAAGGTGCATGTCATATTTATTGGCAAGTTGGCTATACTGGTGTATATGACTTATAATAGTGTTTTTATTATGGAAATAAAGTCATATAGTATTTTGGAGTTAGCACACTTGATGAGAAGATCAGAAATCGGTTAAGTGTTGAAGACTAGACAGTGTACAGAGTACATGAAGATCAGAGCATCAATGCACATGTGTACGATCTATTTATGGTGTACACCCTAGAAGATAAGTTAGTTAGACTATATTCATGCTTAGTCAATGAGCACATGGTCATATATGCAAGTATGCCAAAGTTATAGACAGTTGAAGTTACACAGCCAATGTGTGCCAGAGAAGATTAGAGTAAGCAACTGACTGTTAGCATTTTGATTTGTGGTTATATTCTAATGTTGTAAAGGCTATGCACCTATTGTAATTAGGTTTCCAACATGTAAATATGTTTTTTTGTAAACACACTTGAGCCAATTCAATTGGAAGCATTGTATGTAATCGGTTAAAGGGCCGACCTAGTTATTTGTTTTGTATGTGCATATAAATATGAGATATGCCCATTGTAATTGGTATGAAAGTTAATATAGAGTTGAGATAAGAAGATTAGAAATGTGCAAAGTGTCTATAAGATGTATTAGAGCTTTGTAAGAGGTCAAAGCATCAGCGCATCAAAAGAACTAATCAGACAAGCAGTGTCACAGTGAGTTCATCCAGCAGATATAGTGTGTATCTGAGATCAAAAGGTTGTAGCCTTCACCACTTGAGCAGTGAGCTTTAGGATAGTGCATCCACACCCCTAAAAAGGTTTATTGTAAAAGAATCCTAACATGGTCTGACCCTTGACAAGGTCTACTATACTTAATACATTGTAAAGAAACTCCTAACAAGGTTAAGGATCTTCTAACAAGGATCATAAAACACTAGTATAGAATATTAGTGGGTGTTAATTCCCATCGGGGTTTTTACCTATTTGGGTTTCCCCATAACCATATTGGTGTTATGTGTTGATTTCATGTTTCATGTTTATGTGGATGTTCATTTCAGTACTTAAGCATTTAAGTTTAGTTTAAAGATTGAATGAAAAGATAAAATTTAGTGAACATTGATTCACCCCCCCCCCCCTCTTAGTGTTCCCATTCCTAACAATTGGTATTAGAGCTTTAGTCCTCAGCAAAGAAGTTTAACCACTTGAGGAGATCATGGACAAAGCAGAAATAAAACATCTGAAAAGAAATCTAGAAGCTGCTCTTGAAGACCTGGATAGATCTGAAAGAGAAATTGAAGAACTTAAAGAAAAAGTCAATGATGCTCAAGTAGTCATCAAAAGGCTAAGAAAAGATTTGAAAGAATGCTCTACTAGTGATTTAGGGATTATGATCAAAAAGATCAATGAAGAAAAATTCATCTCTAAAAGAATAGATTGAAGAATTAGATGATAAGCTGACTAACAATCAGGAAGTCTCTGATGAACAGATCAAAGAGAATCTTCAACTAAATGAAGAATTGATGCAAGAAAACATGGAAATCTTGGAGCTAAGGAACAAAAAAGAAAGCTTGGAATCCAAATTGAAAGATACTAAGAATCACATTGATAAATTACACACTAGTTCTGATTTGATAGAATCTCAGTTGTATGCAAGAAGAGATAAAGGAGATACTAGCTGCATTGGATACAATGAAGCACAAAATCAAATTGATAGCATGTGAATGAGAATGAAAGCACTAGAAGGCATCTCAGATGCTAAGGAGACTAGAAGTTAGACTAAGGATCATATTGAACCACCTAAGAATGAGCGCAAGCTAGTAGACCACACTTGTTATGCATGTAACAAGCATGGACACATAGCAAGGAACTGTACAAAGGTAAGACCTTTCAATGGTTACTGTTATTTATGCAATAAATTTGGGCATAGAGCTATGAATTGAAAAAAAAGTTAGAAGAACAGGACTCAGCATAATTAGAGGTATCAAAATCAGTCTAATGAAAGAAGTTCTTAGAATGTTACATGTCAGATATGTAACTATAAAGGTCACTTAGCTAGACAATGTAAAATGGTGACCCATGTCAATGCGCCTAGAAATATAAGGCCTCCAGTCATTTGTCACTCTTGTAACAAGGCTAGACACATCTCAAAGTTTTGCAAATCAAGGACGCAAGGTCAAGAAAGCCCTAAAAAGCTTGAAGAACCAGTATTGGATCCCGAAGGAGAAGTCAAGTTTGTGAAAGCTTTAGAGGATGCGAGCTTTATTTGGTTAAAAGCAAAGAAGGATAAGGTTGATGAGAATGTATTGGATGCATCCACAGTGGACGCACCCTCTACATCTGCATGAATGGCCCTTGGGGTCATAGGGGGAGCTAATTTAGCTCTAGCCCCTTGCGCGGCTAGTATACTCACTCTCAGAGTATGCACCTTTGGACTTAAGCTTTTGGAGACTAGTAGAACCTATGTGAAAGAGTGCACTAGCTGATTGTTTGCAAAATGAAAGATAGAAATTTTCAAGTGACAGCCTGGTTTACGCAACAAGCATTAATGATAGATTTTCTACTTTAAAGTACATAAAAGTTTATAAATCTCTCATTGCATTCGAATTCAAAATGATTGGAGAGTAGAAGAGCCCTAACAGTTGATTGAGAAGGATTGCAGTTTGATTCATCAAGTAATTTGTTGTGCATTTGATCGGGTATGAAAACCCTTATTCATCACGCCGATTCAAGAAGTCTTCAAGATCATCTAGAAAATGATATCCAAGTGATGGCTACTCCTATAGTATTTGATGTTGCAGAGAAGAAAAGATATGTATTCAAGAGATACCCATTTAAATCCACCTTGGATGACCTAGAAGGGTCATTCTCCCGCACGCCTATGGGTGTTATGCATGTCGAGGACATTAGGGCATACATTCACTGTAAGAAAGAACCAGTAGGATTGGATAGATTAAGAGCGCACATGGAAAATATGTTAAAAACTAGATAAAACCTTCATGGATGAGTATGCACAATGGAATAATCACCCTATAGTGGAGTATGCTATGACATATGAGTTCTATGAATTAGAATGGATCAAGATTCTACTGAGAAGAATTCATGATGACCTATTTTGGATAGGTGAAGTACCGGTCATAATTATTGGTGACCTAATTCATGAGATGACAGGCCTCTCTAAGACAGGCATCATTCTTCCAGCAGGCAAGGATGTAAGGAAGCTTGTTGAGAAAACCTGCAAGTCAAGAAGTGATAGGCACAGAATGACCATTGAGCCTATTGAGCAAGATGACATCAAATTGATGTCCATGATACTAGGTTATAGGTTCCAACACACCAGCAGGGTGAACAGTGTATATGTGGCCACAATTCTTGCAGCCATAAGACTTGTGAAATAAAATGGAGAGTTTAACTTGTGTGAGATCCTACATGCACAACTAATTGATAACATTAAGGCAATCAAGCATGATAAGACCAAGATATTCAGATTTGGGTCTTTGATCATATACATGTACTTCCATATTGTTGGAAAGGTATCTGATTTGTATCTAGACAAATCCATTCCCACAATGCCACATATATCTCTCAAGGCATGTACTGAGAGAACTTTGAAGGACTACATGACACTAGAGTTGAAGACATTCAGGGTTAAAATGCAAATGAGGTACAAGATACCAGAGAACATTGTTGAGAAATACAAGGATACTATTTGCTTCATGGTTGAGATTGATACAACATGCATGGAGGCAGTTGAACCAAGAACAAAGTGGATTCATCCACTAGGATATGAATTGGAAGAGCCTATTCTAGAAGCATATGCACAAGTATTTCTTTCAGCCCCTAAAGACCCTAATGAGCTAAGATGGGGAACCTATGTAGAGAAAACAAGAGAAGTTGATGCAATCTTGAACAGTGCAGCAACTAAAAGAAAGGTTTCCAAAGTCACCTTAGAGATCTTGAGAATTCATGGAGTGTCTCAAGAAGACCTAGACAAAGCAAGGGAACAAAATATTGCTTTGGAAATTGAGAGCGCAGCAATAGAAAAGATTGAATTAGATGATCCTAAGTTGAAGAAGGTGAAGATAGAAAAATTTGATGTTCAGAAGGGTAAAACTATTGTTACTCCTTTTGCGCCCAAGGAAACCATTGACCTTACTACTACTCCTGAGTATAAGGCAATGCCTAATAGGAAGAAAGAGATTAGCATTGGTCATCCATCCTCGAGAGTAACAAGAAACAAAAGGAACACTCAAGCACCTCCTGAAGTAAGTTTCAAACCTAGTCTAAGTGTGTTAAGCACAAGAATTATTGATGAAGGCCAAATTGATCAAGTAGGAAAGTTCTATGAGAAATATAGTGAGATTGACAAATCAGAGATACATGGAATGATTGTCAAACATATGTTAAAGTTTAAGAAAATAGTCTTAGAATTGAAGACTATGATTCCTGATAATGTATGGAATATCTTAGAGTTCCAAAAGAGACAGGCTATTGAAGAAGATCTAAGGATAAGAGAAAATATTTTAGATGAAACCCTTCCAGTATGCAAGCTAGAAGAGAAAAAGTTATTGTTAGATTTGGTGAAGCCTCACCTCAAGACCAAGACAAGAACATTGAATATAATGGATAAAAACTTTGAGTTAGTTGCCAAGGAAATAGAGAAATCCTTTGAGAAGGTCTTTATGAACAGGAACATGTAGCCACCTACTACGCCCATAGCTCAAGTACCCTCAAAGGAAGTGAAGGTGGCAAAGCCCACTAACGCATCAGTGAAAGGTCCTTAGGACTCAGTGCCTGCAATTGAAACACAAACAGAGGCAGATAAGACTGGGCCCATGACAGAGACACCTAAGGATGATTCAATCTTCATTGACAATGTAAAAGTGACTATGGCGGCCATAGATATGGATCTGGACAAGTTTGAAGAAGCATTTGTAAGAACTCAAGAGGCTGAAAACTTATGTAGTAACACTCCTCCCAATCAACAAGAAGAAGTATTGATTGAGGATATAACAGATGAGAAAGAAGAATAAAAGATGTAAGAAAAGAAAGAAGAATAAAAAGGAAAAGAAGTTGAAAAACAAAAGGGAGAAGAAGAGGAAAAAGGAAGTGAGCAAAAATATGAACCATCAGTTGAAGTGATCAAGGTAAAACAAGAAGTGATGGATAGCACTCCTATCACTCCCTCAGTAGCATTGTTGTCAAGTTTGACACCTGACACAACTAGTTTGGATTCATGGGGAGAAGAAGACCTGATAAAGTTCAACATCTTAGCTATGGAGAAAGCCAAGGAGAAACAAGTGATGAGAAATCCCCTCTTTGTAGAATCAGTAAACATCTTGAACAACTTGTTACCAGCAGACAAGAAAGTGTCTAAGGTACACTCCGTTGATGATGTGAGTACAGTCATTTCACAGTTCAAGAGTAATTTCTCTAGCCTGGAAGAATCTACATCCCTAGTTGCAGAAGAGAAATATTTGAAGAAGAGGCTCAGTGAATTGGTTAGAAAATTTGCACTTGACCTAAGCTCACTAAAGGCTGGTCAAGCATCCCTGAAGGAGTTTGCAGCAAAAGGCAGAAAGATTATTGCTGACTGTATGAACCTGGATAAGTTAACTAGTGATCTATATAAGAAGATACAAGAAGCAAAAGCTATGACAGACAGCATAAGGAAATCAATAGAAGATCCATCCATTGATGTGAACATGAGTAAAAATGTCTACCAAGGATATTTAGATAGAATTGAGAAGGTAGAAAAGGAGATGTCCAAGATAAGGGCTAGGCAGACTCAGCTAAGGAATGCTCTTGCGCCCTCATTAGACATACTTAATCAGAATATCAAGGAGATTGATGCCACCATGGTGACATATGATCAAGGTCCCATCATAGATTTGGAGAAGATGGAGAATCTTTAGTATGCATTATGCACCCATCTATAGATTGTTAATTCGCTAATCACATTTTGGAAGAAGGAGGTCCAAAACCTGCAGATAGCATATCCAGATGTTCTCTCACAATAAGTAGTTGTATATACAGTTGTGAAGCACCTTTGTCATTAATGTCAAAGGGGGAGTATGTATAGAATATGGTTATAGATATGTATAAGGAGATATAAGATAGAAAGTTATGTATAAGGGAGATATAAGACAAAAGTTTTTGTATTAAGGAATAGTTAGCAACTTGGCCATATTCCTTTGTTGCCATCAATCACAAAGGGGGAGATTGTTGGAAAGTTATATATACTAGTGTATATGACTTATCATGGTGTTTTCATTATGGAAACAGAGTCATAAATTAGTTTGGAGTTAGCGCACTTGATGAGAAGATCAAAAATCGGTTAAGTGTTGAAGACTAGACAGTGTATAGAGTACCTGAAGATCAGAGCATCAGCACACATGCGTACGACCAAGTTATGGTGTGCACCCTAGAAGATAAGTTGGGTAGAATATATTCATGCTTAGTTAATGAGTGCATGATCAGATATGCAAGTATGCCAAAGTTACAAAAAGTTGAAGTTACACAACCAGTGTGTGCCAAAGAAGATCAGAGTATGCAACCGACAGTTAGCATTTTGATTTGTGGTTATAGTCTAATGTTTTAAAGGCTATGCACCTATTGTAATTAGGTTTTCGACATGTAAATATGTTTTTTTGTAAACACACTTGAGCCAATTCAATTGGAAGCATTGTATGTAATCAGTTAAAGGGCCGACCTAGTTATTTGTTTTGTATGCACATATAAATATGAGATGCACCCATTGTAATTGGTATGGAAGTTGATATAGAGTTGAGATAAGTAGAGAAGAAGTGTGAAAAGTGTCTATAAGATGTATTAGAGCTTTTCAAGAGGTCAAAGCATTAGCACATCAAAGGAACTGATCAGACAAGCAGTGTCACAATGACAGTTCATCCAGCAGATATAGTGTGTATCTAAGATCAGAAGGTTGTAGCCTTCACCACTTGAGAAGTGAGCTCTAGGATAGTGCATCCACACCCCTAATAGGGTTTATCGTAAAAGACTCCTAATAGGGTTAAGGATCTTCTAACAAGGATCCTAAAACACTAGTACAAAATATTAGTGGGTGTCAATTCCCAATGGGGTTTTTACCTATTTGGGTTTCCCCGTAACCATATTGGTGTTATGTGTCGATTTCATGTTTCATGTTTATGTGGATGTTCATTTCAGTACTTAAGCATTTAATTTCAATTTAAATATTGAATAAAAAGATAAAATTTAGTGAACACTGATTCAACCCCCCCCCCCCCTCTCAGTGTTCCCATTCCTAACAATATTTATATGCGCTTACAAAATAATTAACTAGGTCAGCCCTTTAACCAATTACATACAACGCTTCCAAGTGAATTGAATCAAGTGTGTTTACAAACAAAGATGTTTACATTTCTAAAACCTAATTACAATAGGTTCATAGCCTTTACAAAACTTTATTATAACCACTAATCAAAATATAAATAGTCAGCTGCATACTCTGTTCTGTTCTGGCGTTCACTGGTTGTACCTCTTCAACTGTATGTATCTTCATCATACTGTCTCATCTAATCATGCACTCTTAGAATTAGCATGAATACACAGCTACCATCTTAAATTTAAGGGCACATACCATAACTCAGTCATACGCATGTGCGTTGATGCCCTGATCTTCTGGTGCTCTGCTAACTATCCAGTCTTCTATACTTAGCCATATTTTGACCTTGTGATAAAGTGCACTGACTCCAAAAATCTATATGACTTTGTTTCCATAATGAAAACACTAAATACAATCATATACTTCAGTATAGTCAACTTTCCAACAATATCCCCCTTTGTCATTAATGGAAACAAAGGAATATGGCAAAGCTACTAACTATTCCCTTATACAAAATTTCTAACTTATATCTCCCCTTCTATATTTTTTCTTTAGATTATTTACAAAGCTCCATATTCTTCTTTCTACATATTCTACTCCCCCTTTGACATTAATGACAAAGGTGCTCAAAAAATGTATATCTACAAGTACTTACAGAGAAAGTACATCCGGATAAGCAATCTGAAAGTTTTGAATCTCTTGTTTCCAAAATGCTATTAGTGCATTGACAATCTGTAGATGGGCGGATAAGGCATATTGTAGCTTCTCCATCTTCTCCAAGTCTATACTCAGACCTTGATCATATTTCACCATAGTGGCATCAATCTCCTTGATGTTCTGATTAATTATATCTAGAGAGGGCACAAGAGCATTCATGAGTTGTGTTTGCCTTGCCCTTATCTTAGACATCTCCTTCTTAGTGTATCATCTTAAAATGGAAGCACTTCCATGATAAGAGAATTTAGCCCTTTGATTAAGTGGTTTGGGGTCATGTTAAGAACCTTGATTAGGTCTTTGCATGTATTTGGCTTTTCTCCCCGCTTTCCACTTCTTCCTGGCACTTGATTTCTTCATTCTAGGTGAAATTAGGGTTAGGATCTTAAGGATTCTACTGAATTTCCCTCTTTCATGGCTCTATTTTATAGGTAGGATTCAAAAATAGATCCTCTTGGCCTTTAGCATAGTAATCATAGGATTTTATGTCTATCCCTGACATTCTATCATGTTCTAACATCAGTTTTAGGTTTTTGGGCATCCCCGGGACCTCTTGACTTGGTTCTGAGCCAATCCAAGACCAGGGTCAGATTCAAGATTGAACTTGACTAGGTCAGGGTCAAGGTTGAACCTGACTAGGTCAGGGTCAAGCTTGAACCTGACTAGGTCAGGGTCAAGCTTGAACCTGACTAGGTCAGGTCCAACCTCAATTTTTCCCCCTTTCTCCAAATTTTCAATTTCCAGAATTTTTGGGCTTCAGGCCTTCGGGATATTTAGTTTCCCACCTCCAGGTTAATCATTTCGGGTTTCAGGATGGTAAATCCTTTAATTTCATTTAATCTAGGTATATTTTCTAAAGGTTAGGACCTAATTGGGATTTAATTCTCCAAGGTGGCCCCTCTAGAGGATTGTGCCCTAGTTCACTATAAAAGGAGGCCTTCCTCTCTCATTTTTCATCATCAAGTTTGGCAATCAAGCATCTAGAGTTCTCAAGTCAATTCAAGTAAGTTTTCAAGCATTCAAGTGTTCAAGCATTCATCTATCAAGGAGATCCATTATTGTCTATTGAAGGATTCAATCTCTTTGGAGCCCCCTTTAATGATCACTCCTTCTCCATTCATTCAAGCCCTCTCATATGCAAAGATCAAGTCAAGATTGGTGTTGAAGATCAAATGCCATTGATTGGAGACATCCTACATTCATCCTACATCCATTGAAACTTCCTACTTGTGGATTTGAGGATTTGAATCCTCTATAAGGAGTTCAACATAAGGGAGGTGATTTGTTTCGATTGTTTTGTTTATGCATACTATATTTCAATTCAATTTCAAGGTTAATTCCTAAACTAGGGTTTGACCAAGGCAAACCCCCCATACAACAAAAAACCCCATTTTCTTGTAGGTACAGGTGTGGAATTTTAGATCTGAGAGAGAATTTGGATACCCTTTTCGGCAAACTTCCAAGATCTACAAACATAATTTGAATCGGACTTCAAATAAAGAATGTAGTATTTGACCTTTTATGAGGGTCAAACCTGAGCTAAGCCATCTTGAGGAAAGATTTATGGGTTTTCTCTGTCTCGGCATTTCCAATCCAGGTTAGGTTTCAAATTTTCTTTAAAGTACACATAGACATCAGAATTCAACATTTTCCAGATCTGCCCTAATTTGAGGTTAGTATTTGTTTTTCAATTATTATATATTCCAAGTATAATGTCCTCCATAGGGAAATATTGGATTTACTCTCTCTATCTTCCATATTTACCAACAAATTGATTTGATTGTGTATTAACCTCTTGGTTGATCAAATCAGATCTCTTCTTTGGGGAATTTGGGTTTGAGAATAGATCTCATATTTTCCCCTTTACATCTGAATAGTGGTGAATCCATTTTACCTCTATTCATTTTGGTGAACCCAACTAGCTTACTCTCTTTCTTTTTTTTGGTGTTAGATTCCTCTCTATTCTTATTTTGGAATTGGATGCCTTATTGTGCTATCCTTTTTATCTTGTTAGTATTAGATTTTTCCTTTGTGTTAGATCTTGCATGCTAATTAGATTTCATATTCATGCTTTATGTGTCTTTAGTTTAGTTCATTTGCATTACATTGGTTTATGAGCTTTACTACCACTAGTCCTACTTATAATATTCCGATTAGAAGAAGTCATAGACTCATGGATGCCTTTGATCTTGAATCTTCCTCTCCTTTCCTTAGGATCCTGGATGATAACTTGATTCTTCATGATTCTAATCCTCCTATGGAGCAAAAATCTTCTCACTCATCTCATCATGAGGATGATGTTTTAAGAGTTCCTTCTGAACAAGTCCAAAAACTTTCCACTGAACTTGATAAAATGGGTAATTGGCTTCTACAAGAAAACCATAATCAAGATTCCATTCAAGCTATAGAGGCTCTTAAGAAAGTTCTCCATGATAGTGATCAGGGTGTTAACCTCTTCAAATGCATTCAAATGTTAAACCTTTATCTCAAGAAGCTCAAGCTTTAGGGTTGATTCCTCCTATTACTAGTATTGAACCTCCTTCTCATCCTCTACCTAGTATTCCTATCTATACTCCTCCTTTGGTGACTATGACGGTTCCCTCTATTCCTATGAGTGTTCCTCCTATGTCCATTCCTACATCACAATGTTCATATCGTAATGTTCCTTTCACTTATTCCAATCTGCTTCCAACTGTAGTTCCTAGTGTTCCTCCAGTTGTGTCTTCTATTCCTGTAGCTTCTTACACTTTACCTAGTGTTTCTAATGTTTCTACTCCTCCTATTTCCTCTAATGATTCAACAATCATCAGTTTGGATCAAACTGTATCATCCTTACAACAACAACTCACTTCCTTAACCCAAAAAAAGTTTAGTATTCCTACATGTGACATGGGAAGTCCCTTGTCCCAGGATATTATTCATACTCCTGTTCCTCAGCAAGGTGAGATGCCTTGTCTTGAGAATTATAATGGAAAAGGAGATCCTGTTCATCATGTTAAAACATTCCAAATCGTTTGTAGTGATTATGCTCATGACCATAGGATTTTAGCCAAACTGTTTGCTAGAACTTTCTATGACAAAGCTTTACAATGGTATTGTTCTTTGCCTCCTTATTCAATTGATTCCTTTCCACAACTTGCTAATGCCTTTATTCAACAATTTCAAAATAATATTGGTTCGCAAGTGTCTTTGATTGATTTAATGCATTGTAAACAAAGTGCTAAAGAAAAATTGACTGAATTTATTGTTAGATTTAAGCATTTGCATGCTTAGATTTCCTATCTTGTTCCTGATATTGATATTCAATGTATGTTTATTTCAAATTTGCAAAAGGATATTAGAGATAAGATTCTGCTTACTGAATTTACCTCTTTTCAACAACTTTGTGCAGTACTTCATCATTATCAATTACAAGTGAGTCAATTTGAGAGAAACACTCCAATGGCTCCTGTTCCAGTTGATAAGAGTGATGTTGCTTCTAATCCAAACAAATTTCAAAAATTCAACAACTATGTCAAGATAAACAAACAAGCGAATGCAGTTGCTGATCAAGTTGTTGTTGCATCTCATAATGCCACTTCTGCATCCATTTCTTTTTGATTAAATCATACATTTACTCCTCTTTCTGAAACTTTACATGCTATTATGAATAGGTTGTTAGCTACTAATATGATTACTTTACCTCCTATTTGACCTCTTTTACTTACTACGATTGCATCTAAATCTTTCGATCAAAATGCTTTTTGTCAATATCATCATCAGAATGGTCATGATACTGAGAGATGTTATTCTTTAAAACATAAGGTTCAAGATCTAATTTATTCTAAGGCTTTATCTGTTGATAATCTAGATAGTAGTGGGAATCAATCTATCTCTCCTCCTAATTAGAACCTTCAAATCTATACGAACCCTTTGCCTACGCATGATACTAATACTATTGCTCAACCATCTGTTGTGGAAATTGTGTATGATTCTAAGATGGATGATCTCAATCATGTTGTTAATCAAGTGGAGTATGTTGATCCATTTATATCTCCACTTCACCCTCAACCTCAAACTCAACCTCAGATTCAACCTCAAGTTCAATCTCAACCTTGACCAAAACCTAAACCTAAAATGAAAACTCAACCAAAACCTTGACAACAATTTAAGAATAAAATACCTTGGGAACTTTTGATTACCTTTGATGACTCTGAGACTATTAAAGCTCCTGATGGTCCCCTTTACATTACTACTAGGATTTCTCAGATACCTACTCATGGTTGTCTTGTTGATCCTACCTCCTTAGTCAATGTTATCACTGAAGAAAATCCTTTTATGAAAAATTTACAACATGACTTCTATGATACATCGGATGTGTGGATTCAAACTTGCAATGGTTTTCTTTATCCATCATTTGGTTCTATTACTATACCAGTTGAACTTTGTGGAAAGATTGTGAACACTACCTTTGTTGTTGTTCCTACTTCTGATCAATTTCAAGTTAAGCTAGGTTTTCCTTGGTTGACTTCCATGCATGTTGTTGCTTCACCTATCCATAAGTGTCTTAAGTTCATCCATGATGAAGAAGTGAAGATGATTAATCATAGTTTATATCAACCTTCCAGGCCTAGAGATTGTGTTGCGCTGGATTTCTTTTAGCCTTCATTACCTAATTCATGTCCTCCTCAACCTGATAATCTTTTTTGATCATATCAAGCTTATAAACATCGTAAAATTCTAAATTAAGTTCACCTCCTAAGGATCTTAATCGTGGTCTTTTACCTACACCTTTGATACCTCCTTTAACTATGACCTCTAGTTCTGTTAATCAAGTTCCTTCTACTGAACCTATTAAAGATCCTATGATTATTTCTCTGATGGTTAATAATCCTATTGATCTTCCTAAAGAACTTGTGAAGGATCCTATGATTATTCCTCCTAGTTCTCAACCTATTTCAAATAAATCACAACGTAACAAATCTGCTAATGAACGTGCTAAAAAGTGTCGTGCTCATGCTAAAGCTAAAATATCTCTAACTTCTTTAGATAAACCTATGCATAATATGTTAGAAGCTGTTGTTACTAATAATGATGTTCACATGCATGATTATGATGATTCTATTCATATCTTAGATCCTATTTTTATTAATTTGGATGAGGAAGATACTCTCGATGATACTGATGATGTTAATGATGAATATGAAACTATTGACATTGACATTGATTTACCTAATATGATTTCATCACAATTATTACTTACACCTAGTGTCAAACATAGTGATTCTCAAGAGGATCCTTGTTTGGAACTGGCTATCATTCCTACTATGTTGGATATAGTCCCTCTTGTGAGTTACCCACCTTCCCTAAATGATATACAGTGAGATGGGGAAAGTAGGCGGCATGCTTGATCAGCTTGTCCTTCGTGGTAGCTTTATTGTGTGTTTGCCTATTGTACTATGTTTCTCCTATAATGTGTTTGCTAAATGTTGTTGGATTCTTTTATATGATCCTTGTTACTCAGTTGGTGCAAGGTGATAAAGGAATCAAAACTGTTGTTCAAATTCTTCTATATGTATCTCTATTCTTCTATGCATTGTTCAATGTTATGTTGTAAATGTGTTATTGTTCGTAAATGTTTCCTTGTGTAATCTACTTGGATTTGAGATATGGCAGCACTAATTCTTTTTGGTTTCCATTTCATGGTCTAAAAAGATTCTCCTTTGTAAATCTTATGTGATCTTTCCTCCTTTGTGATTGTAGTTCTACTTTCTTTGGGGAATGATGTCAATTCATTTGCAATAATATCATATATATATTATCTTATGATCAAACTGACCCCATGGTAGGTAGATCCCTTCTATGTTTTCTGTATGTTTCTGTGATATTTCCCTTGATTTGTCTTCCTCTGGGGGCAACTCGATGTGGAAACGTAATCAGTGGAGTTGTTTATGTTTCCCTTAAAGCCATTGCTCCTGTTAAAAGTGTCAACAATGACTTTAACATGGGGGCATATGCTCTGCTCACCTGTTGCACACATGCACTTTTCAATACGCATATATTTTTCAAGATACTTCTTTTCCCTTTTTGGGTTAGTAACTAATCCCTAAAGCACGACTTTATATTTTAGGATCTCTTGATCCCTCCAGTTTCAAATGCATACACATATTTTGATCCCTTAAGGTCAGAGGTGTCCTTAAGACTGGATCTCTTTTATTTTTATTTTTATTCTTATGGAGTAGAATATTCCTAAGGATAAATCCATGATGGGTTGACTAGTGAGTAGCCACATTCACTAGGTAGTTCAATTCCATCTTTCCAATTGCACCATTTTCCTGTGTGGTTCACAATGGGACATAGGTTCTCATTGGGTGAGGTAATCACACCTTCTTCCTCTCTCTAGAGATGTTTCTCTTATTATGATCTAGGAGTCAACAAAGACTTGAATCCCTAGGTGCTTAAGATTTCTCTTTGTCCCTTGGATTACGATAAGATTATCTTTTTATTGTGATCTCCTTTACCAAGAGTTTGCATTGAGTCCATACTCTTGCTAAAGTGGGGGCTTAATGTATCATCTTAAAATGGAAGCACTTCCATGATAAGAGCATTTAGCCCTCTAAGTAAGTGGTTTAGAGTCATGTTAAGCACCTTGATCAAGTCTTTGCATGTATTTGACTTTTCTCCCCGCTTTCCACTTGTTCCTGGCACTTGATTTCTTCATTCTAGGTGAAATTAGGGTTAGGATCTTAAGGATTCTACTGAATTTCCCACTTTTGTGGCTCTATTTTCTAGGTAGGATTCAGAAATAGATCCTCCTAGCCTTCATCATAGTAATCATAGGATTTTATGTCTGTCCCTGACATTCTATCCTGTTCTGACATCAGTTTTAGGTTTTTGGGCATCCCCGGGACCTCCTGACTTGGTTCTGAGCCAATCCAGGACCAAGGTTAGATTCGAGGTTGAACTTGACTAGGTCAGGGTCGAGCTCAAACTTGACTAGGTTAGTTCCAACCTTGTTTTTTCCCCCTTTCTCCAAATTTTCAATTTCCAAAATTTTTGGGCTTTGGGCCTTCGGGATATTTAGTTTCCCACCTCCGGGTTAATCATTTCAGGTTTCGGGTAGGTAAATCCTTTAATTGCATTTAATCTAGGTATATTTTCTAAAGGTTAGGACCTAATTGGGATTTAATTCTCCAAGGTGGCCCCTCTAGAGGATTGTGCCCTAGTTCACTATAAAAGGAGGCCTTCCTCTCTCATTTTTCATCATCAAGTTTGGCAATCAAGCATCTAGAGCTCTCAAGTGAATTCAAGTAAGTTTTCAAGCATTCAAGTGTTCAAGCATTCATCTATCAAGGAGATCCATTGTTAGCTATTGAAGGATTCAATCTCTTTGGAGCCCCCTTTGATGATCCATCCTTCTCCATTCATTCAAGCCCTCTCATATGCAAAGATCAAGTCAAGATTGGTGTTGAAGATCAAATTCCATTGATTGGAGACATCCTATATTCATCCTACATCCATTGAAACATTCCTACTTGTGGATTTGAGGATTCGAATCCTCTACAAGGACTTCAACATAAGCAAGGTGATTTGTTTCGATTGCTTTGTTTATGCATACTATATTTCAATTCAATTTCAAGGTTAATTCCTAAACTAGGGTTTGACCAAGGCAAACCCCCCATACAACAAAAACCCCCATTTTCTTGCAAGTACATGTGTGGAATTTTAGATCTGAGAGCGAATTTGGATACCCTTTTCGGAAAACTTTTGAGATCTGCGAATAGAATTCAAATTAGACTTCAAATAAAGAATGTAGTATTTGACCTTTTATGAGGGTCAAACTTGAGCTGAGCCATCTTGAGGAAAGATTTCTAGGTTTTCTCTATCTCGGCATTTCCAATCCAGGTCAGGTTTTAGATTTTCTTAAAAGTACACACAAACATCAAAATTCAACATTTTCCAGATCTGCCCTAATTTGAGGTTAGTATTTGTATTTCAATTATTATATATTCCAAGTATAATATCCTCCATAGGGAATTATTGGATTTAATCTCTCTCTCTCTTCCATATTTACCAACAAATTGATTCGATTGTGTATTAACCTCTTGGTTGATCAAATCGGATCTCTTCTTTGGGGAATTTGGGTTTGAGAATAGATCTCATATTTCCCCCTTTACATCTGAATAGTGGTGAATCCATTTTACCTCTATTCACTCAGCCTTTTCTATTTTGTCTATCTTTCCCTGGTATACATTTTTGCACATATTCACATCAATGGAGGGATCTTCCAGTAATTTCCTTACACTATCAATCATGGCTTCTGCCTCCTGGATTTTCTTATAGTGATCTACAATTAGTTTATTCTGGTTCATACAGTCATCTATGATCTTCCTTCCCTTAGCTAAAAACTCCTTCAAGGATGCTTGACCAACCTTTAATGAACTAAGGTCAAGTGAAAATTTTCCAATTAGTTCACTCAATCTTTTCTTCATATATTTCTCTTCTGCAATTTGAGATGCAGATTCTTCCAAGCTAGAAAAGTTTGCTTTGAATTTTGTCAGTATGGTACTGACATCATCAACTGAATGAACCTTAGAAACTTTCTTTTCTGAAGGTAGCAAGCTATTTAGAATGTTGACTGATTCAACAAACAAAGGGTTCCTCATCACTTGCTTCTCTTTTGCTTTCTCCATAGCTAGGACATTGATCTTAATCAAGTCTTCTTCTCCCGAAGAGTCCAAGCTTGTGGTGTTTGGTGTCAAACTTGACAACAATGATGTTGAGGGTAAGGGAGTGATAGGAGTACTATCCATCACTTATTTCTTTATCTTCATCTGCATTTCAACAGATGGCTCATCTGTTTGTTCATTTTCTTTCCTTTCCTCCTCTACCTCTTTTTTTTCTTCCTTCTCTTCTTCCTCTTCCTTTCTTGTTATATCTTCTATCATTACTTCCTCTTGAATCTTAGGTGAATTTTCATCGCATAGGATTTCAGCCTCATGTGTGCTCACAAAGGCTTCCTCAAACTTATCCAAGTCTTTATCTATGGCCGCCATTGCTATCTCTACATTATCAATAAAGATAGTGTCATCTTTTTGTGTCTCTGTTATGGGCGCAGACTTCGCTATCTCTTTAGGTGTTTCCATTGTAGGTGTTGAATCCTAAGGACCTGTTACTAGTGCATTGGTGGTCTCTAAATCCTTGGCTTCCTTAGAGGGCACTTGAGTTGTGTACGTAGTAGATGGGTACATGTGCCTATCCATAAAAACTTTCTCAAAACCTTTTTCTATTTCTTTAGCTACCAACTCAAAGTTTTTATCCATTATGTGTAGTGTTCTCAACTTTGTTCTGAGGTGCGGCTTCACCAGATCTAACAATAATGTTTTCTCTTCTAAAGAACATACAAGGAGGCTCTCATCTAGAATATTTTCCCTTATTCTTAGATCTTCTTCAATAGCCTGTTTCTTCAAGGATTCCAAGATATTCCAAACACTTTCCGGAATGACTGTCTTAAGTTCTAGGTCTGTCTTCTTGAATTTTAGCATGTGTTTGATTATCATTCCATAGATTTCTAATTTTTCAATCTCACTGTATTTCTCATAGAATTTTCCTATTTGAACTATTCTTCCTTCATCAACAATCCTTGTTCTCAAAACTTGAAGACTGGGTCTGAAGTTTACCTGTAGAGGTGCTTGAGTGTTCTTTTTCTAACTTCTAGTTTCCTATGAGGATGGGTGACTTTTACCAAACTCCTTCTTCCTCTTTTCTATCATCTTATACTTAGGAGGTGATGTTAGATCAACTATTTTTTTGGGCTCAGGAGGGATAACATCTATTTTACCTTGTTTATCCTTTGTATCATCAGTCTTTTCAATCTTTATTTTCTTCATTTTGGGATCATCTTTCTCAGCTTCCACTATGGATGTGCTCTCAATATCCAAGGCTATCTTTGCTTCTCTTGCTTTTTTAAGATCTTCCTGAGTCACACCATGAATTCTAAGTATCTCAAATGTAATCTTAGAGGCTTTCCTCTTAGTTGTTGCACTGTTTAGAACTGCATCAACTTTCCTTGTCTTTTCTTCATAGGTTTCCCATCTAGGTTCATTAGGGTCCTTAGGAGTTGATATTAATACTTGTGCATATTCTTCTAGGATTGGTTCCTTAGCTTCATAGCCAAGTGGATGAATCCACTTTGTTCTAGGCTCATCTACTTCCATGCATGTTATGTCAGTTTCTACCATAAAACAAATGTTGTCTTTTTATTTCTCAACTATGCTCTCTGATATCCTAAACCTCATCTACATTTTGATAATGAATGTCTTCAATTATAGCTCCATGTAATCCTTCAATGAGCTATCAGTAGATGCCTTAAGATATATTTGATGCATTGTAGGCGTACTTTTGTCTAAGTATAAATTTGATACCTTTCCAAGTATATGGAAGTACATGTAGATGATTAAAGACCCAAACCTAAATATTTTGGTGTTATCATGATTTATGGCTTTGATATTATCAATCAATTGTGTGCACAAGATCTCACACAAATTGAACTCTCCATTTTCTCTAGCAAGTCTGATTTTTGCAAGAATAGTGGTTGCGGACACAATATTCACCCTGTTGGTGTGTTGAAATCTGTAACCTAGTATCATGGACATCAATTTGATGTCTTTCTCTTCAATAAGCTCAATTTTCATACCGTGCCTATCACTTCTAGACTTACAAGCCTATTCAACTAATTTCCTTACATCCTTGCCTACTTGAAGAATGAAGTCTGTCTTAGAAAGGCCTGTCATTTCATGAATAAGATCTCCTGTGATTCTTACTAGGACTTCACCTATCCAAAATAGGTCATCATGGATTCTTCTTAGTAGGATCTTGATCCACTCAAATTCATAAAACTCATATGTCGTAGCATACTCAACAATGGGATAGTTTTCTAACTATGCAAACTCATCTAGGAATGTTTTGTCTGGTTTCATCATGGATTCAAGGTGCGACCTTATCCTATTAAGTCCAACTAGTTCCTTCTTACAATAAATGTATTGATGGATGTCTTCAACATGCATCACACCTATAGGGGTTCTTGAAAATGCACCTTCTAGGTCATCTAGGGTTGATTTAAAAGGGTGTCTCTTGAAAATGTATATCTTCCTCTCTGAAACATCAAACACAACTAGTGTAGCCATGACTTACTTAGTTAATACTTTAAATCAAATTCCAAATACTTTTGAATCGCCACGTCGGACTAGGGCTTCACAACTGCTCAATCACACTTCTTCATTGGTAAATCAAGCTCCAACACTTTAAAATTCAACTGCTAGGGCTCCTGTGGTCTCCAATCACTCAAACTTGAATGCAATGAGTGATCTATAAGTTTTCATAGACTATAAAGTGAAATTTTTGCCATTAATGCTTGTCGCAAAAACTAGAAATCAACTGAGAATTTCCAACTTCTATCCTACAATCAATCAGGAAGTGCACTCTTGCACATAACATCACATAATCTCCAAAATGTTACATCCAAAGGTGCATACTCTTAGGGTGAGTATATCAGTTGCACAGGGGTCTAGAGATAAATTAGCTCCCCCTATGACCCTGAGAGACATTCATCCAGATGTAGAGGGTGCATCCACTATGGATGCATTTAATACATATTCATCAACCTTATCCTTCTTTGCCTCTGACCAAATCAAGCTCACATCTCCTGAAGCTTTCACAAACTTGACTTCTCCTTCGGTATCCAATATTGATTCTTCTGGCTTTTTGGGACTTTCCTAACTTTGCATTCTTGATCTACAAAACTTTGAGATGTGTCCAGCCTTTTTACAAGAGTGACAAATAATTGGAGGCCTTAAATTCCTCGGCGCATTGATATAGGTTACCATTTTACACTATCTAGCTGAGTGACCATTATAATTACATATCTGACATGTAATACTTAGAGAAATTCTTGAATTTAGTTGATTCTAATTTCTTTGATTATGTCGAGTCTTGTTCTTCTGACTTGTTCTACAATTCATAGCTCTATGACCAAATTTATTGCATGACTAACAGTAACCATTGAAAGATCTTACCTCTTTACAATTCCTTGCTATATGTCCATGCTTATTACATGCATAACAAGTTTGGTCTACTAGCTTACGCTCATCCTTAGATTGTTCAATATTGTCTTTAGTCTAATTTTTGGTCTCCTTAGCTTCTGGGGTGTCTTATGGTGCTTTCATCCTTGTTCACATGTCATCAATCTGATTATGTGTTTCATTGAATCCAATATCACTGGTATCTCCTTTAAGCTTCCGAGCATATAACTGAGATTCTATCAGATCCTTGCTAGTGTGTAATTTATCAATGTGATTCTTTGCTTCAATCAATTTAGATTCTAACTTTCCTTTGTTGTTTCTTCGCTCCAAGATTTCCATGTTTGATTGCCTCAATTCTTCATTCAGCTGAAGGTTCTCTTTGATCTATTCATCATAAACTTCTTGATTGTTAGTTAGCTTTTCATCCAACTCTTCAATCTAATCTTGTAAAGATGTGTTCTCCTCATTCAGCTTCTTAACCATTTTTCCCAAATCGTTGTTTGTAAAATCCTTCAAATCTTGTCTCAGTTTCTTGATGAATACTTGTGCGCTACTGACTTTAAATTTTAGTTCTTCAACTTCTTTCTCAGATCTGTCAAGGTCTTCAAGAGATGCCATAAGATTCTTCTTTAGATGTTTTTCTTCTTTTGAACCCATTGATCTCCTCAAGTGGTTAAACTTCTCTTCAGAGGACCACGACTCTTATACCAATTGTTAGGAATGGGAACACTGAGAGGGGGGGGGGTGAATCAATGTTCACTATATTTTAATCTTTTACTTTTACTCTTGAAACTTATCTTGATTGCTTAAGTACTGAAATAAACATCAATATACACAAGATAAACAATCACAACACATAACACCAATATGGTTATGGGGAAACCCAAATAGGTAAAAACCCTAGTGGGAATTGACACCCACTAAAAATTGCACTAGTGTTTTATGATCCTTGTTAGAAGATCTACAACCCTATTAGGAGTTGTTCTTTACAATGTTTTTAGTACAGTGACCTGGTCAAGGGTCGGACCCTGTTAGGATTCTTTTACAATAACCCTATTAGGGGTGGGGAAACATTGTCCTAGAGCTCACTACTCAAATGGTGAAGGCTACAACCTTTTGATCTCAGATACACACTATATCTACTGGATAAACTAGTGTTGTGACACTGCTTGTCTGATCATTTCCTTTGATGCGTTGATGCTTCAAACTCTTGTGAAGCTCTACAACATACTGACTGCTCTTTGCATACTTATGTTATTCTGTTATTTTCCTTATCTCCTTCACACTCCCCAATTACCAAGGCACATGTCATATTTATATGCACTTACAAAATAATTAACTAGGTCAGCCCTTTAACTGATTACATACAATGCTTCCAAGTGAATTGGCTCAAGCGTGTTTACAAAAAAAGAAGTTTACATGTCTACAACCTAATTACAGTAGGTGCATAGCCTTTACAAAACATTATTATAACCGCTAATCAAAATATAAATAGTCGGATGCATACTCTATTATGTTCTGGTGTTCATTGGTTGTACCTCTTCAACTATCTGTATCTTCATCATACTATCTCATCTGATCATGTGCTCTTAGACTTAGCATGAATACACACTTAGCATCTTAACTTCAAGGGCACATACCATAACTCGGTCATACGCACGTGTGTTGATGCTCTGATCTTCTAGTGCTCTGCTAACTATCCAGTCTTCTATACTTAGCCATATTCTAACCTTGTGATAAAGTGTGTTGACTCCAAAACTCTATATGACTTTGTTGCCATAATGAAAACACTAAATAAATTCATATACTTTAGTATAGCCAACTTGCCAATACATATGAGATAACACATGTCTTTAAAAATGGCACAGTTCATCTGACAAAAATTGATCCAGTACAGTTCAAATTGTTGGTCAATGGCCATAGAGTCCGTCTATACCATCAACCACAAACCAAGGAAGAGTTCATGCAGGAATTTCATGAAGCCGATACATAAACAACAAAGGTAATAACTCCTGCAAAAAAAGGTCTCACCCTTCTTCCTATGGCTTCACCCTAAGATACTTTCAAGATCATCCATAATAAAAAAATTCATTCTAAATGAAGTCACATTCCTCATTCACTTTCTTAATTTCTCTTTCCAGCACACCTCATTTCTTTATCTTCCACCCACACAAAATCCACATCACCCACTTTCTTCAATTTCCTAAGCTTTCAATAAATTCCACATTGGCACATAAATACATTCAGAGACAGTATATTTTAGGGAAACTTTGATTCTCATCCTCCAAGCACATGCACAAATATCATGATAGATACAAATTTTCAATTTGTTTCCACTTTTAACACAGATTTTGACAATAATATCTAATACTATATATATCAATATATTATGGCATTACACTAGTTTTCTATTCCTTGTGATGGACAACAAGTGTGGACACTAGTCATTCTTTCGTATGGAGGAGAAAAGTGTATTAATTTCCAAGTCACTATTTTATGTACCTATCATTTCAAATTAGATTGCATGTCAGCTAAATATGTACTTAAGTGTTGTGTCATTAAATCCTCACAATGTTTGCACAAAGTATTATACCTAAATTATCAGATTATTCTTGATTCCTAATTGACATAACCCTAGATGACATAATCAAACTTGTGTGAGAGTTAATTGTATTTAAAAACATAATTCCCTACCGTAAAGTGTCATTATCATTCACATTGCCCAATTTTAAAAAATAATATGACACAAATATTGAAGGGAGTTGAAGTTGAAGTGTAGTTAAGTGCCTAATTGAAGGGAATTTCAAAAGGATTTAGGAAATTTGGGGTTTTAGAGAAAAAGGAAGTTATGAATTGACAAATCGACAAAGAATTTTGAAGAAAGAATTATGAATAATGGGAGGTCAACTCATGCGGCATGAACTTATAGTTCATACTATTTTATTAACTGATGTAGAAGCTATCCATAGATTTCATGCATGTGAATGGTTGGGCTATTTCTTGAAATTAATAGAGTATGATGAGGATGTGACTATGGAGTTCATGAACACATTTGAAGAAGGGGAAGAAAATGTTTGGGGAGTGACTGTTTTAGCAATGAAGGAACGTATTGCAGAGGTGATAGGCTTGGCAATAGTTGGGGAGCATTATCCCAATGAACATGATGCTAGGTCGACACGAGCTCAATTCACCCATCCTATCGACCCTCCATTGGAAGTAAACAAATAAGAATGCAAGAGAATGCCACTACCTTCTCCATACAATGAGATGGATACACACATTATAAGGTATTTCACATGCGAAGGGAGATTTTCCCACTTACATGTGCATCATTTCAAATTACTTAGCTGCATCATAAATAATCTTCAAGTGAATGTTCCAAATTTTCTGTATAACATGCTAAGTATAAGTGCTGAGGAAACTCAAAAGGGTAAAACAAATTCCATCTCACATCATGCCCTAGTCAAACTTCTAGTTGAAATATCTCTTAGAGACATCTCTCCTTTGGAATGGAAATAATTTGTTAGGATCAAAACCTTACAGCCCCAGAATGAACCTGTTGAGCAACCAGTTCCTGAGAATGAAATACCCTCTGAACTAGTTGAAATACCCCAAGAAAGAGAATTTGAGAATATCAAAGAAAAGGAACCTTCTCCTCTCCTGAATGATAATGTACCTACCTCATCTCAAAGAAAAGGGAAACAAAAGGTTGATGAAGGAACTCCAGTTCCTAAAATAGAACCCCAAAACCGTATGGTCTCAAAAAGTAGAAAAAGGAAATCGGCTCCTGCAGTAGAGAGACCGAAGAAAGTTGGCAAAAAGAAAATAGTGGAATTAAAAGAAACCCATTTGAGAAGAAGTTCTAGGATGAGGGGAAAATTTCCTCAGGTTTCCCCAGTGATTCAAGATGTTCCATTAGAAACACCTATTACAGATTCTCATGTTGATTATGTCACAGTTGATTCTCCAATTCAACCAACTTTCCTAGATCCTCCATAGAATGTAAGTGATCCATCTCCTAATGAGTCTCCTTCACAACAAAGTAGGCCTGAGGAAAGCACACAAAAAAATCAAGAGGGCCATCATGAGGACCTTTAGTTGCCTCAGTCGCCAATCTATTCATGTACCCACACTACCATAGTGCCTTTCAGAAGGACATGGTACACATATTATCTAGAACAGGCCCACATTGCAAAGAGAAGACAAAGAAATCAATCAGAAGAGCCTGGCCTGCCTACCTTGCAATCTATTCTCTTTAGCTTATACACCTAGTTTATCTTGAAAAACACTATGTAGGGAGAGGAAAAGAAAAAGATGAAAAAGGAAATTGATGAACAGAAAGAACAAATTGAGCACCTAAAGGAACAAATAGAGAAACAAAAATAGAAAATGGATCACGCCCTAAAATTGGCTGACCAGATCATAGCTTGTAGGCCTCCCCCAAAGGTTTATGATATTTTCCTAAAAGAGCAATTCCTTATGTTCCAGTTAATGATGACTATCCAGAATAAGGATTCTGAGTTTAGAACAACTGAAGATTTTTATGGTTTATATTAGACACTTCCTATTTGGCAGCATAATTTTCTTTGTGAATTGTATCTTCATAATTTCATTATTCCAAATGAAACTGATTGGAATCCCTTTCTTTACTTAGGGGATGTACATTTGAAAACATTAATGTCTTGGATGCAAAATGAAGCCAACTATGATATACAATTGGATAATTATAGAGACCAGGAAAAATTACAGTATTTGCCTTTAAGAGCTAAATCTAGTAAGCCATATGTTCTCTTAAGAGATTGGTTAACAATTACTTATGGAAAGACAAAACCTGAAACCAGAGACAAGATCTTTGTTATTAGAGATAAAGTCTATAAAGAATATTAGGGATTACCTTATTTCACATTCCAAAGAGCCCTAACTGGAGTAAGGAGTAGATGGAATAGATTGCCTGAGATTTTCAAGAAGTTTGAACCACACAGTCCAATTAATTTTGAGGCAGCAGTAAATAGAGCAACGAAGTACATGCAACTAGGGAGACAGATTAGGAGAGATCTTTGGTGTCCTCTAACCTTTCAGCCACTGATGCTCCTATGGCCATTATATGACAACAACACTACAAAATTGGACCAGCTACAGGAAGACCATCGAATGGACTACTGGGAGTGAACTAGAGGGTTTTACTATACTTTCAAGAGTAAATAGAGAGGCAATAAAGAGGCTGGAGAATTCAAAATAGTTGCCAAGAAGTATAATGCTTGAGGAAAAGCATTATACTTTTTGGGGGGGAAATGATGAGACTAAATTTTGTCTTTGTTTATGATATTTTATGCTCTATTCCTAGACATTCCTAAAACATTTGTGTGAATTTTGAAGTGCTTAAGTTTGTGTATATGCTATAAGTACAGTTAGATCCTCAAACTTGTGGGTAGAAAATAGTGGACACACCTTGCTAATACTATATATACTACAGTATTTCATATAATTATTTTAATGTGTGTCTTAATATTTGGATGAAATTGATTAAGTTGAATACTTGAATATGCATGCATACACTACTAATCTGCCAGGATTGAAGGGGTGGCTAGAGAACAAATCAGTTGCATTGATGAAGGAATGATGATGTTTCAGCCATGATAAGAATCATTAAGACAACTGTGGGACATGCCTAAAAAATTGAAGGAACAAATATCTTAGGGAATATAGGGGCACGACCATGCTAAATCTCCTCTACAATCAATATTTTGTTGAGATGGTTGTTTGGTCTTTATGATCTTCTTTTGTTGATTGACATGTTCTCCTTCCTTCATGGATGAATCAGTCAAAATTTATCTGAATGTTCAAATATCAATTCTCTATATATAGGGATATGATTGATGGAAATCTAGTTAGACAAATAATGGTATTACTGTTGTATTGAGAAGCAAGTTACTCCTTGAACTTGTGTTCTATTTTGATGTAATCCATTTTTTCTAAATATATGAAATGGAGTAATTTGAATTATCTTTTGTGTTCGTAGTTAACCTCAACCAACCAAGGGGGCCCACTTGGGAGGTGGAGTAGATTAGAGTAGAAGAAGTAGTTTAATTATTTTCAGTATTTGAAGTAGCATCCACTACTACCTCCTAAAACATTATATATGTGTTTTTTCATGTAGCATATGCAGGGATAGCCATAGTATATGTGTTGGAATGATAGGATAGGTTGGATTTACATTTATAATTTTTACATTAATTTTATCTATTCAACAACAATAGCCTGCAAGAATAGTCTAGTTCTTTATATACATTTTCCTTTCCTGCAACTTAAGTAAGATGACTTTATGAGAGGCTTAGTGCACAAATAGTGCTGTACCATTTCAAGTATAGGTCCCTGCGTTGACAATTCAAATGCACTCCGTGATAGGGAAATAATATCTAGTCTGAATACAGTATTCCTAGGAAAAGCTTTGGCATGATTATTATTACCTATTATGGGGTTGTTCAGCCACCACCGAATGCTGAAAATGAAGAACTGCCATAGACTACCGAGCTTGTTTTAGCAAAGTATGTGAGAAGACACCACTCACTGAGAAAAATTATTGGAGACAAGAATGTTGGAGTTATGACAAGAAGTAAGTTGAGAGATAACACATGTTTGATTTCTAAATTTGAACCAAGAAAAGTATATGATGCATTGGATAATGAAGATTGGGTTAAAGCTATGAAAGAAGAAATATACCAAATTAAAAAGAACAACACATGGACTTTGGTACTAAGACCTAAAGATAAAAATGTTATTGGTACTAAGTGGATTTTTAGGAACAAACTGAATGAACATGGAAATGCAATATGAAATAAAGTTAGATTGGTTTGCAAGGGGTATGCACAAGAAGAAGGTATACTATGGTGAGACTTTTGCACCTATTTCTAGATTAGGAGTTAGGATTCTACTAGCATATGTAGCTTATAAGGGATTTGAATTCTATCAAATGGATGTTAAGTCTGCATTTATTAATGGTATTCTTGAAGAAGAAGTTTATGTTGAACAACTTGAAGGATTTATTGAGAACACTAACAAGGATATGGTTTGAAAACTTCACAAGGCACTATATGGTTTGAAACAAGCACCCTAAGCTTGGTATGAAAGGTTGCAAATCAAGATTGGCTTTAAAAGAACTAGTGATAATAACAATTTGTATCTAAAATGTGACAGTGATGATAAAATTTTGATTGTTAAAATATTTGTTGATGATATTATTTTTGGAGGAAATAACACATTATGTAAAAATTTTGCTGAGGAGATGAGAAATGAATTTGAGATGTCCATGATTGGAGAGATAAAATTCTTTATTGAACTATAGATTCAATAAGTTAGGGATGGGATCTACATCACATAGTCTAAGTACATCAAGGAGATCCTAAAGATATTTGGTATGAAAGATTCAAAAGTGGTTGGAACACTGATGGCTGCTGGTTGCAAATTGACAAAGGAAGATGAGACAAAGGAAGTTAATGAGATAGTCTACCAATCAATGATTGGTAAGTTATAGTATGTTGTACATAGAAGACCTGATATTGCTCATGTAGTAGGAATAGTTGCAATATTTTATGCCAATCCTAAGGAAACACACATGTCTGTAGTCAAAAGAATATTTAGATATCTGAAAGGGACTGCAAGTTTTGGTCTACTATAAAAAAAAGGAGGAGAGTTTGATTTGAAAGTTTACACTGATGTTGATTGGGTTGGAAACATTAATGATAGGAAACGTAAAAGTGGAGGAGATTTCTTTTTGGGAGAAAGATTAGTGATGTGGTTGAGTAAGAAACAAAGTTGTATATCATAATCTACTGTTGAGGCAGAGTATGTAGCATCAACTATGAATTGTTCAAACATTGTATGGATCAAACACCTACTTGAAGGTATGAAAGAGGAGATTACCGATCCAATTACTATTTACTATGATAATACAAGTGCTATCAACATATCAAAGAATCCGATAATGCATTCCAAGACCAAGCACATTTATATCAAGTGTCATTACTTGAGAGAACAAGTTAAAGATAAGCATGTGATATTAGAGTATGTGAATTTAAAGGAGTAGATAGAAGATATATTTACCAAGCCACTGCCAAAGGATTCTTTTGAGTATCTCAGAGGTAAATTAGGGTTTTTTCACCTATCCAATATTCACTAGAGCATGATGCACACTGCATTAATTAAAGGACTCATTAGAATATCTATTTTGTGAGTTGATGCTAGTATTCACTCTTTAGGTGATGCCTGAAGTTGTAAAAAATGGCTATGTATGCAAAGATATTAGTACATGATAGGTATGATCCACTATTTGAAAAAAAATTTAGGAGTATGTATCTTTGACATTGTTGTCAAAGAGGGAGAATATGCAATTGATTACAAAGAAACAAGGAGAATAAGATGAAAAACACTAAGAAGATAGAAGATGGAAAGAAAGGATAAGCTTAGAGGGAGAAAATAAGTAACTGAGGAGACTGAAATATAGAAAGTTAGAGAGAGATTGTTAACTCCAGTGTTGCCATAATCAATTGATAGTGAGTGTTTCCATCAATGCCAAAGAGGGAGATTGTTAACTGATGGTGACGATGATGAAGACCGACCAATATTAGAGGTATACAAGATTGTAGAAGGATTAGATCAACTATTATTTTTTCATTGATGTCAAGCAATTGATTTCTGGTTTATATTGAGTTGCCATGTCATTCAGAGTATGATATAAGCTGAGTGAGTTAAAGGAAAAAGAAGAAGTGAAAAGTTGTGAAGTTGAAGAACTTAATTGGACAGCTAATACATATCAGATAATGATAAGGTTATATTGATTTAGTTTTTTTCTACTTAAATTTGATTATATCAAGTCGGTAAAGAGATTGGACAAATGAATAAAGAAGGTTGGTCAAGTCGATAAACAAAACAATTTGGTTACCGAGTAGGAAAAGTTATTCAGTAAAAGGAAAGTAATTTTTGGTAAAGGGAAAGCAAGTCAAGACACCAAGTACATGAAGTTAGTTACGGAGAAAAGCAAACAGAATTTTGGTTGAAGGAAAAGAAGTTAGCCACCAAGAAAGAAACAAAAATTAAATACAAGGATTAGAATGACATTTAATGATGAGCCACAGTTATCTCAAAGATTCTAAGGATGAGGAATACTTAGTTGAAGAGATCTACAATCAGGAAAATTCAAGGTGATGATCTACGAAAATATCTAAGCGGAAAAAAGTGAAGGTACAAGTTCCAAGAAATGTTCAAGTTTTGAGGTGATGATAAAACATTTTATCAAGTTCCAAATTCATTGAATAAGTTGATGAGGATGATTTGACAGTTGAGATTAAACAAAGGAAAATGTAATAAAGGAGATTAAGAGGCAAAAAAATTCTATATAAAGGATGAAATTGTATGTAAAGCAAGTTGGCAAAGTTAAAGGTGGATGTGTAACCGAGTGATGCAGTGAAGAAGAAAAAGGTTGAAATCTGAGTCTGCAAGTGGAATGGATGAAGTGTTGAGGCCAATGGAAAGTTAAGGAAAGAAGTGAAGACAAAGAGTGCATAAGGGATCTGACTAAGCAAGAGGTAGTTGCAGATTTATAGATCAATTTTTATACAATTGCTTATTAACATTTGTAGCAGAAAAATCTTTTAATCAAGTGGACTTAATAGTCTTATTGTAAAACCTTTAGAAAGGTGACATTTTAGAAGAGTGTTTGTAGAACTTTAACCAATCCACTCCTAACAGGGTGAAGATCATAACATAGCTAAGGCAAATCCCCTAATAGGGTTACATTTAACAATGTGCATTGTAATCCTTAACTAGATTGGCTTTTAACCGATCATACTTCAGAAGAGTATTTCTTTAGTGGGTGACAATTCCCATAGTGGTTTTTCCCAAATTGGGTTTCCACGTTAAATACTAGTGTTATATGTGTTGAATGTTTACTGCGAATGTTATTGTTGATTGATAAAGTTATTTTACTGTTATCAGTTAATGTTGAAGTTTGTCTAACCAATTTGTCACCAAGTTGAATTAGGGAAAGTTTTAAGGTTTAATGAATGACTAATTACTGATTCACCCCCCTCTCAGTAATCCAACATAAAGTCATTTTTCTTCACTATTATATCATATATATTGCATCCATCATTTTTTTCCATTTTCCACATCATTACCCTTTCCACAAGCAAAGGATCATTGGCCCTATTTAGCATTTGAGCTTCCTTGAGCCTAGTGGGTCATCTTCCTTCTGAACGTAACCATAGGAAATATGATCCACCACTTTTGTTCCTCTTTTCTTAAGTTAAATTTGCATGCATTCACTTTATTTGATTTTGAAGTACCATATCAATAATGCTATTTATTTAATTATTTATCCATTATTGTGGTTATCAATTATCTATCAAATCCTTGGCTATCTGTGGAGATGGAAACACCAAAATGAGAGTCTAAATTTGGTAGACCTTTAAACAATAACCCCAACATTTTTGTCATCATGCTTTGTGTGTAGGTTTCAAGAGAATAATGGAGTAGTGTGCTACAAGTCTTCACCAATCATCACTCATAATATCCTATTCCTTTCCCTTGTCATTAAAGTACCATATTCTCATCATTCTATATTTCCTATTATTGCATTTTTTAGTTTAGTTAATATTAAGTTTAGTTGTTAAGTTGCCTCATTACCTTTCTGGTACAACTTATGTACCCTATCTGTATAGGATGCATGTGTGTTTCTTTAGCATCCTACATCCACATTTTAGTCCTTGACTTGCACATGCATCTTGGATAGAGATCTCACAAAACCGATCAATCAATCTTGGGAACCTACTCTTTCAATTTATACAATCTAAATATTTTTATCATTTCATATCATTAAGTTATCTCAACATTTCTTTTTTTATGCCTAATTAGTTACTCTTTGATTTAATTGAGCTTCCTAGCTCACCAAAGCACTAATAAAGTGAGGTAGAATTGGGTCATTCACCCCTTGGGATTCCATCGACCTCAAGGGTGGTGAATCCCCTTCTCTATAGTTAGAAAGTGAATTAAAAGATAAGTCCATGGTTTTATTCTTAAAGGTTTCTTTTGACTTGTATCAATCTATTAAGCTCAAGATTTAATAATAATATTTTAATTTGAAGTTGATGCAAGGTTTTGTAGTGTGCTAGAATACAATTTAAAAACAAATTAATATTGAGTATTCCACAAACTAAATTTATAACCTTCACAATCTATTTAATTTTCATATTAAAGATAAAAATTTAAAGGTTTATTGAAGAGCATGAGCTATTCCATATTTTGATAAAAATAGAAAAATATTTTTTATTATTTTCACAAGTACTCATATAAAGAAAAATATTTGTAGTGTTATATTCTAGATCTTTATTTTGGTCTACATTTGTGTACTAGCTATAATTAGCCTTTTTGGGTTTAGGTTCATAATAGTGATATCAAATCACCAATCTTGCCAACATGAATTCATTTGTTCAACACAATGAAGAATATCAAGAGAAAACAAAAGCATAATAACAATTTGTTAAGAGTGTACAAAAATGCATACAACCAATGGTTGAGAGTGCTAGAGAGATGTCCCCCCCAAAATAGGAATAATGTTGTACTTATTAGAATAAATTTGCAGGATATAGGTTGGACTTCTGTTACTAGAAAATATTTGTTGTTGTAGTCTTTAACCTCGAACTCAACTCTATTGAGACAGTAAAGAAAGTACTCTAGATCTTATCCTAGTTGTAAATGAGAATGGAAGATCACATACATAGATTAGATCCAAAATCATAATTATTTGTGTTCACATATTAATGTAAAATCATTATATTCCTTATATCTCCTTTGTACATCTCTTTTCTATATTATCTCTCTATATCTCCTCAATATCTCCTTATTATGATGAATATGCTTATCTCCTTATTATGATGAATATTCATATCTCCTAAAATTTTATGTCCTATTAGAGACATAACCAAAGGATATGATATCTCCTAAGCTACATAACACAAAACCTTATTTATGGTTTATAGTTACATATATTTGGATTGGTATTTGTATATTATTTTCCAGCCAATAGTGCCCATATAAAATTTTGTATTGTGTTAGTTTTTCAACTAAACCTTTATATTTTCTATAGTCATGTGTTTTAAAGTATTTTATGTCTATTCATATTGTCTTCCATTTACCATATTGTTGTTGGGATGGAAATATAAGGGACTGAGAGGGGAGGGGTGAATCAGTACCCTCAAAAACTTTAACTAAATACTCAATCTGCAATAGTAGTGACTAACTAACCAACTGAATCCATTGTTTGCAACATTCATTTAAATTACTTTGCAAATGTAAAGTGCATGAAATAAAACAATAAATAAATCATGAAATGTGACACATAACACAAGTATTCTGGTTACACAGAAACCCTTGTTAGAAGGTAAAAATTGTGGTGGGGATGACACCCACAAATTCTTCACTACTGCAGTAAATAAAGTATGTCAGTTAAGGCTACAAGTTTTATCACTTCTGGTGATCTTACCCTGTTAGGAGTAACTTCAGATTGATTAGATCTACCTTGTGAAAGGATTTTAGCAACACTACTTAAGTGTGCACTCGGTTAAGATATTTACAATCAGACTATTAAGTCTACTTTGTTAAGAGATTTTACAACTCTGCTATAATGATTAGAAGATAACAGAAAGTATCTGTAAATGAAAACTATAATTTGTATGAATTAGATCTATGATATACTAAATAAATATTACCTAAATATGTTTAGTAAACTGTACTCTATTATGCTCGGTAGCCTTGAATGTTTTTGAATAAACTGAATTGAATCTCTGAAAACTTCTCTATCTTGCAAACCTTGTCTAAATTTTGATGTCTTGAAGGCGACTAATGCTTCATGATCTACTTCTTTGTATATGTCAAAATGAAATCAATTACAAATATATGATTGCCATGACCTAATTAGGTTTACAACATCTTAGAAAACCTAAGATCTACAGTGTACAAAATTAACCTAGATCTAACTATTACATAGGAATCATCACAATATTTAATGATTACATCCATAATAAATAAGCTTCCATCTTGGTAAAATGTTTTATGAATCTATGTAACCATTTGCATAGATTAATGTGCCATTATTGATTACTATGTCATTTCCTAAATAACTTAATAAACACAACCTTTTCTGTTCAGTGAATACACTGGTGCTCGGTGTGTCTACTGCTCGGTGTTTACTGACGCTCGGTGCTTGGTATACTCTAATGCTCGGTAAAAATTATCTGGTGCTTGGTTAAACCTGTTTCCTTTTAGCTCTTGGTTCTACCTTGTGATTTTCTGGTATGAAGGCTTTGTTTGTTCAACCGACTAGCATATTATAGCTTGTTATTCCATCCTTTACCGATTGATCAGCTTAGATAACCGACTGAACTAATTTGATACTAATGACAACATCTAATGCTCAAATAGAGATAACAATCTCCCCCTTTGGCATTAGTATTAAAACTATAATGTATATAAACTAAAATTTCAAAAAAAATTCTAACTCCATATATACATATATAAAAACTGACTCTTCTACAAAACTCAAAAACTCCCCCTCAGTGCATGCTCCTAGTATGTGTGTAGTACACTTGGGAATATAAAAGTACATTTGGCATATACATTATACTTCCCCCTTTTTGAGATTAATGCCAAAAGAAAAATTTGTACTTACAGTTTATCAAAAAATATGTTTATGGCTTTTCATCAGAGAATCTAAGAGGTTTTCCCATTCCTCTTTCAAGTTGGTGAGAGCAATGTGCTCAAGACCAACTTGTGCATGCATGTCAAAGATGTTCTCCGACATAGAAATCTCTGGTGTTGCAACTAAGGCTTGTGCCTTCACAATGTGCCACTCAATTATTTTGAGGTGGGGAAGCAACTCTTCTTGTAGCTCAGTGACTTGGTCACTTATCTTATCTTCTTGCTCCCTCAAATTAGCTCTCAACCGCTTGAGTTCTTGAACTTTTAAAATATGCTTATAAAAAGCATTTGACTTGGTTAGAGACGCATTAGCACTGGCTAGGATGTCTACATCCATCTTCTTTATCTTTTCACTGACCTCGGTAGTGAAAGTCTCCACAGTGCATAATTGAAAATAAATTTGAATTATTTTCTGAGTAATAGATTGTAACTCAGTGATTACCGCAGAAAGCTTGACTTTGTTGATTGCCACTTCTTGGATAATTCTCTCTGCTAATCTATTTTTTATTTTGGCTTCTACCCTTTCTTCAATCCTCTTCTCAAAATCTATGTCCGGGGCATTTATTTCATTTTCAAGAGTTCCAAGTTGGTCCAAGATGGGTGTTTCCTCATTGATTTGGACTTTCGGTACAACTTGCTGCAAGATGTCTCTCACATCCTCTAGAATATTCTTGCTCTTTCTCTATTTCCTCAACTTCTCTTATGCTACTTTTCTTGTGCATAAATCCCCATACTTCCTCAATTCCTCGGGGTCCAAAGTCCTCGGGTCATAGTTAGTAATTTCAATGACTTCATCAAGTGTGACTGGCCCTTTGCCATGCTTTTTCTTCTTCTTCTTGGACTCTTGGGGCAAAGACTTTACAAGTGGAACTATATCCTTTACCTCGACACTTGGCTTGTCTTGCTCAGTAGATATTGTATCTTCTTTCTTCTGCTCCTCGGTGACATGTGTCTCGGTCGATTGAGATGGAGCTTCAGATGTAGTGTCGGTTAGTGTTGTTTCGGTAGGGTTGGGGTCATCTTGTGTCTGTGTATTTGCCTCTTTTTTCCTTAGGCATTTCTATCTCTGTAGTATTTTTAGTACTTGTATCATGTTCCCCTGATGTATCTTTAGGTTGCTCAGGGATTAAGCCTTCGGGTTCTTCTTGTGTAATAATGTCAACAACTTGAACTAAGATTGGAAGATCACCCAGTATAGAACTTACTGCTGGATCGGTAAGGGCTTTCTCTTCTTGTTGAGCTCCAGCAATTGTGACATTCATCATCTTTGATGTCGTTAGGATCACCATTCGTAATGTCCTCAATGAGTACATCATTTGAATCATCAGTGATTCCATGTATTGTTACTTGCTCGGGTGCATCTTGTATTACACAAATGTTCTCAGTGGAATCAGTGGTATCAGGTACTTCGGTATTTGATAGCTCAATAGGTTCCTTTACCAAATCAACATGATTAGAATGGATGCCTTTCCCTTTTCTTCGAGACTTCTTCTTGGTTATAATGGCCAGAGCCAACTTATCTGCTTCAACTTGTGCTTGGAGAATAGAAGTCCATAGCATCTGACTATTCTCATCAACCTATGCCATATTCTCATCCAATATCTATAGAGCTTGGCTCTTCACTAGAAATATTTGACAATATTTCTTCATTAACTCATCAATCTCAGGGCTTGTTAACGTTGGCATTGCCAATACTAGGGACCGTTCCCTCATTGTCTTTTATGTGCTCAATGCATAAGTCCATCTTGCTGAAATTTTGTCATATAATGTCTTAGGTACATATTTAGAAAATTCAATGGGTACCTTCTTGAACTTAATCATCATCTGAATGACAACTTCAATTTTATTCTAGTCCTCAATTGACAAGTGTTCAAACTGACTGATTTCAAGATCACTTAGACCTCCATTGTCTATTATATCTTCAGCAACTTTTTCAATTGAATGGTTCTTATTGATAACAACCTTGAACTTCTTAGTATCATCTTCATCATCATCAATATCATCCTTCCCTCTGATTAACTTTCTTCTTTTCTTAGGGGCCTCAGTAGTAAGTTTTGCACCTCTTTTCTTGTATGTATTTTTCAGTGATGCTACAGTTGGCCTCGATATTTTCACAACTCCTTTCTTTGGTGGAGGTGAAGCTACAATTTTTGACCTTATGCGTGCCCTTGTTTTCACTTCTACCTGCTTCTTCTTTGGAGTAGGAGTGGGCAAAACCGATGTAGAATCTATATCTCTGTCAGACTCAGTTTCCTCATCATCATAGGGTTTGTCAAAAAGAAGTAACTGACCTTCAATTTCTCCCTTAACTGGTATGCTCTCAGATGATTCAACATCATCTCCAAATTGCTTTACCAAATTGCTCATCATTTTCTTGGATTTCTTTGTTATTTTACCAATAACTAGGTTTGTCTTTATCCTTGTTTTGGCTTCTTCATATGTGCCAAACCTAGTAGCATTCATGTCCATAGGCTCAACCAATAAATCCTTTATTGATCTAGATGCATAATCAATATCTAACTCATAACCCATAAGGGCTAACCATTTTATCCTTGGTTCCACAACCTTTATCAAAGTATGATCTGTATCTACTAGAAAGAAAATATCATGTTCATATTCTTCTACTAGTTGTCTTGGTATCCTTCTTTTTGAGTTCATTCTCTCCTTAAATTGTTTAAAATAACTATCTACTAGACTGACAAAATTGTCTCCCAAACTGTTAATCAAATCTGTGATTTGGAGTGTGACTGGTTTGTCAGTTGACCAATCTACATTACCGACCGAAGGGAAAAAAATTTGCACATAAAAGAATATAAAAAGTGGTAAGGATCCAAACTTACAAGTGTTGGACTTAGCTGACCAAATAGTCTTCATGTTCTCCTCTAATTTCTTTAGTAGCAGCTTGGCAAGGTCCAACTAGAATCCCTTCTTAACTATCTTATACACAATATCAAATGCACCACACGATAAATTGTTTGGTCTACTCGATTGGAATATCTTATACCCTATGACATACACTCCAAATATTGTCTCGAGATCTTTGATTGTGCTGACTTTCATTTCTCTCTCGTCCCATTTGGCTCCAGTATTCTTCTCTCTCTCAGTTCGGGGTGCATTCCTTAGTGCCTTGGCTTTGTCATTAGTTGGGTATCTGGTTACTGCTTGTATGGTGTTCCTTGTGATTTTTATGGGTTCATCCAACCATAATTTCCCATCATGATACCGACTCAGAACTATTCTCATCCATTCATTTTTTAAAACCTTCAAGAAATTTAGGGCATTAACTAGACCTTTAACTTTCAGGTGCTCATGATTAGTTTTCAACTTTCCATCTTCTCCACACAACTTCTAATAACTAGAAAACATCTCAAAATCTCCAATTTCCCCTATTTTGCAGTGAATATACGAATGGACATCTTCTACCAGCAAAACCCTAGGTGGTATGCTAAAAAAAGCTCCCATTTTATCAATTTGTGATGCCACTTTGGGATGAATTTTGTATCTAGGCTCATCACAAGTAGTTGAAACAATTAAGTTCACTTCCTCCTCCTCTACATACTTGGACTTATTCACTTTTGATGTAGACACCATAGTTTCTCGATTAGGGTTTTGATAAGTAACACATGAACAACTTGGTGATAATAATACTTACTCGAAATGACAATGAAATCACTCAAAATTCTTTAAATCTATGCTCAAATGCTCTAAAAATATTTTCCTCAAAATCTCTTTGTAGACTCTTAGCTCTTCGTGATCGTAGTGTGAAAAAATGAACTAAGTTCACAATGTATTTATAGCATTTTCAAATTCCCGCTCAATTTTTTTTGTAATAAATGCTCGACCTAACATAGATTGACGACAACTGTCAAACTCAGTGTATACCACAAAATAACATAAGCTCCCTTAACATGTAAATTTCCACTCAGTTAATACTGACACTCGGTTAACCTTGCATAATAGTTACCGACTGGCAACTTCTCACTCGGTCTAACATATACCGATTGTAAACACTTAAAGCTCAAAACTTATAAAACCATAGTGCATCTTAATTCATGTAGATTTGGTAAGAGATTATTTAATATGAGGAGCTGTATGATTAATATGATCAATTAGGATTATCAGTTCCATACATACCTTTTCAGCTTAGGTAGAGGTAGCAATCACCCAATCCAATGGACAAGGTTTCACCGACTGCATTGCTTGACTCAACATTATCATTTGATGCTTTCCTCCACATAGTGTTTCTTATCCTCATGATATCTTCAATTGTATCACCATTTTCAAATATTTGTGTCTCTGGTGCTCAGTCTCTGTAATCTTTACTTAGGTGACTGACTTTGTGACAGTGTAAACATGCCATACCAATATTTGTCCAGCTATGAGATCTACCTCTCCAATTCTTTCTCATGTAGTTAGCTACAATATGTCCATATCTTCAACATGCTGTGTAGTTAACCCATGTGTTATAATCCCAAGTATAAGAATTACCTTGTCTTCTCAGTTGATAGGTCTTGTTCTATCCTTTCAGTGTCTAGACTTGCTTCATCTTTATTTTGCATTCTTGTGAAGTATGTCCATGCATGTTGCAAGTGTGACAATGTTTCTCCATGTAGGGTTTTTAAGGAGTCCTATTCAACTTAGATCTACATTCATGTGCTCGATGTCCAAACTTGTTACAACTATAACAATGAGCATTGAATTTAGGAGTGGTTTTAGGTTTACCTTGTGCTTTACTCCTGCAAACATTTGAGGTGTGGCCCGGTTTACCACATTGATAACATGATATCTTCTTAGGTCTTTGACTCTTGTAGTTATTCATTTGTTTAGCTTTCTTAGATGATTCTCCTTGCTCAGTATAGCCCAATCCAGTAGTGCTTCCAAGTCCTCTTTGACTGATAAGAAAATCATCAATTTTCTTGGAATTATCTTCAACCTTTTTCATCATCTCATTATGATGTTGCTGCATTCTCACTTCATTTCTCATTTTTTCATTTTCTTCTCTGATTTCACCAATGTCTTCAAGTTTCTTTGTTAACTCATTATTTACTTGGTTGATCTCCTAGCTTACAACAACCATCTGATTGGATATCTCAAAGTGATACTCGGTAAGTCTTAGTATCTCAGATTCCTTCTCTTGAAGTTTCTCAGTCATTTGTCTTCTATCTTCAATAGCCAAATTTCTCTCTTGTTCAGCTTGTCTATCATTATTCATCACATCAATCATTCTTACCATTTGTGCTTCTTGTCTGATCTATAGGGCTTTAAATTGTTCAGTCAAATGAAGATTTTTCTTAGATAGATCGTAAATTGCACTTTCAGATATGTCAGATATATTGGCTAAACTTGATCCAATATTCTCAAATATATGATCAATTTCTTCTTCACGATAATCAAACTCACATTGTCGAATTGCCATATCTTTTCTCTGAACCAGTAACTTCTTCAACTCATCCTTAACTTGATTGTATTGCTCAATGAAGATTTGCATCTAAATCTTTTGATTCTCAATTGTCTTGTCCAACTTGTATTTTTCCATCTTTAGATCTTTCCTCTTTAGTGGTTAAACTTCCAAATAAGAGATCTATATCTGATACCAATTGTTGGGATGGAAAGATAAGGGACTGAGAGGGGAGGGATGAATCAGTACCCTCAAAAACTTTAACTGAATACTCAATTTGCAATAGTAGTGACTAACTAACCAACTAAATCCATTCCTTACAACATTCATTCAAATAACTATGCAAATGTAAAGTGCATGAAATCAAACGATAAATAAATCATGAAATGTGACACATAATACAAGTATTTTGGTTACGTAGAAACCCTTGTTAGAAGGTTAAAAATGTGGTGGGGATGACACCCACAAATTCTTCACTACTATAGTAAATAAAGTATGTCGGTTAAGGATACAAGTTTGATCACTTCTGGTGATCTCACCCTATTAGGAGTAACTTCAGATTGATTAGATCTACCTTGTGAAAGGATTTTAGCAACACTACTTAAGTGTGCACTCGGTTAAGATATTTACAATCAGACTATTAAGAGATTTTACAACTCTGCTATAATGATTAGAAGATAACAGAAAGTATCTGTAAATGAAAAATATACTTTGTCTGAATCAAATCTATGATATACTAAACAAATATCACCTCTATGTGTAGTAAACTGTACTCTATTATGCTCGGTAGCCTTGAATGTTTCTGAATAAACTGAATTGAATCTCTGAAAAATTTTGTCTTGCAAACCTTGTATGGATTTTGATGTCTTGAAGGCGGCTACTACTTCATGATCTCCTTCTTTGTATATGTCAAAATGACATCAATTACAAATATATAGCAAACAACTATGATTGCCAAGACCTAATTAGGTTTACAACATCTTAGAAAACCTAAGATCTACGGTGTACAAAATTAACCTAGATCTAACTATTACATAAGAATCATCACAACATTTAATGATTTCATCCATAATAAATAAGCTTCGATCTTGGTAAAACATTTTATGAATCCATGTAACTATTTGCATAGATTAATGTGTCATTAATAATTACTATCTCATTTCTTGAATAACTCGGTAAATACAACCTTTTCTATTCGGTGAATACACTGGTGCTCAGTGTGTATATTGCTCAGTGTTTACTGATGCTCGGTGCTCGGTATACTCTGATGCTTAGTAAATATGCTTTGGTGCCTAGTTAAACCTATTTCCTTTTATCTCTTAGTTCTACCTTGTGATTGTCTGGTATGAAGGCTTTGTTTATTCAATCGACTAGCATATTATAGCTTGTTATTCCATCCTTTACCGACTAATCAACTTAGATAACTGACTGAACTAATTTGATACTAATGACAACATCTAATGCTCAAATAGAGATAACAATTGTAGGAAAAGTAGATTAGTTTTTTTGGATCGCACACTATGACAAATGATCAAGTGCAATCAAAGTAGGAAAAATATAGTAAAGTTTAAAGATTGTAATTAAAAAAAGTTTTGCATGTACTTATTTGTAAGTTTTTAGAGTTTAGGCGTATCTATGATTAATATTAAAAACTAATATAGTTTGTAAGTTTCACTCATTTAACATATACACTATGCTTATGAAGAAATAAATATAAATTGATTTTCTATATGATTAATTATGCAACACTAAAGATCAACCACAAATACTTATTTTCTAAATTATGAGAAAACATTTTTTTTTATAGTTTTAGTGTATCTTCTTGCAAAGTGCTCTTCAACTTAGATACCATTATTTAGGGGAATCTCTTTTATCAAGTTCACACAAGATTTACCCTTGACCTTATTTTTTCGGGTGTATAATACCCATAAATGGATGTGGTAGTTTATCAAATTCAACATTCAATATATGCACATTTTAAAGTATGTAAAATGTCTTATGGGAACTTGAGCAAGACCCTCCATTATGATAGCCCTAATGATTTATCATTTGAGCTTATCTTATTTGGCATGAGAGTACATGGATATTAAAGCATCGCAATTGTATTACATATGTTAATAGATAAATGGAAACCAACATTACAAAATTTATCAACAAATAAATGTAAGCACTATCATTATTAATAAAAGTTATTAGAATAACTGAAAATTAAATTTCAATGTTAAGACAATGATAACCATTGCACTATTTGTTACCAAGAAAGTTCACCATATATGTCTTTTGACCTACAAATCATCAAGGAAAAGACATTTCCCTATGAAATAAAATAAAATATTATTAATAGGCACATAAGACAAGGAATTGTCCTTGTGACAACACAATTATGAAGGCATCCCTATTTATGTATTTTTACACTTGTATAAACATGCAAAAATGAGTGCGGCTAGGAATAAATTTAAAGACATCTAAGCTTTCTTTTCCAAGGTCATTTTCTATGTGTTGATTATAATATTAAATTCCTTATGTCTTTTATACTTTAAGGTGACCTACCTCTTTGATGTTGATATCATTAATATCTCAACACTTTATGATGAAATGAATCCTTGTTTCTATTTCATACTAAACAAATTATAAAACTTCTCTTCTCATAAAATAATTATTTCTCTCTATTACGTAATATTTTTTTAAATATGAAGAATCATTTTTAATCTTTTAAATGATTTCATCTAAATGATGACACTTATAGAAAAAATAAATTTAAATTTCACTCTTATAACAATACTATTCTTTGGTATCTTTTCAAGAAAAATCCTTGCAACTTCCCGCTCGCTTAACTTGTAACTTCCCACACAAAACTTTTCAAATTCCTTAGATACACATGGTTGCAAATTCTAGGGAAAGATATTTCCCCCCATCCTAACCCTCCCCACAATACAAAAAATACTTTTTTGTCCTTTGGGTATACTTTTGTGCTTGTAGATTATGACGACTCTTCAAATATGTCCAAAACTTTGTATGGAGACTCTGCCAACAATAATGATGATGAAAATAATGTTGGGGGGGTTCAAAAATAATATTGGAAAGGTTCCCTGGTTAATAGGTCCTAGGATTATACTTTGGGTTTCATTCTTCCAAATATTTTCCACTCTGAGGAAGTGACAAAAATTAGTCTCGTAGATGTTGTTATGTATAGGATTGTGTCCTCCATGCATGTTTCTCTAGTTGGGAAATTCTTTTCCTTTTGAAAATGATTGACATGGTTTGTAGATGGACAAATGCTCATTGGAAGCTGAAGGGTAGTGTTTCTATTTTTGTGATGTCAAGGGGACTCTTTTGTTCATGTTTATAGCTAAAGAGAATCTTATTTTTGTCTTGTCTAGTTTGTGGACCTATGGGAAGCACTTTTTAGCCATGTTAAAATGGAAGCCATGGTATGATCCATAAGTTGACCTTAATAGGATGATATTGGTTTGGGTTTGTATGTCTATACTTTCACTAGAACTTTGGGATGAGAAGGTTTTTCATTGGGTTGGTAATTCCTTCGACCAATATGTCACTGTTGATGTTGTCACACTAGAGAAACCCAGATTAGTTTTTGTTTGCTTTTATGTTAATGTGGCTATTAATAAGACTCTCCCTAACTTTATTACTTTAAAGTCTAAATTGGGAAAATGGACTCAAACCTTAGTTTATGAAAATGCAACTCTTTACTATCAAAGGTGTGCCAAGCTTGGTCATGTCATTGCAAATTGTAAAGATTTAGTACCAAAAGAACCCAAGTTGAAGGAGAAGTGCTCTTCCCCCTTGAGCTTTGGGGAGAAATTGTAGGACACTCAAATCTTTAAAAATCTTGATGATTACCCTTTCATTGAGGGTATTCTTGAGATTATGAAATCCCTAGAACCCTTGGTGTAGGGTAAAAGTGTTACCACCCATGGTATCCTAGAGGAAGGGGAAATCCCTCTTTCTATAATTAAAGATCAACCTTCCTCAAGTGATCAAGTCAGCTATGGGGAGGTGAATATGAAGGAATCCATGACTACCTCTAACCTATTCACTGTAGCTAATAATCATGATTTAGAGAGTGACTCCATAGTTACAAATATGTCCTCTAGAGTCACATTGGATGAGGCTGGTGGATCTAGTCAGCAATAGAAGGAAGTAGGGGAAGTGACCCTTCATAGGATTAAAAAAAACTCATGCTACCTTAAGCATAGTCACCCATTGAATTCCCTCTACTGAAGATCATACTTGTGAGGTATCTATGATTCTCACCCTAGAGACTAAACCCTTCTCTCTAGTTGCTTTTCCTGAATGCTCTAGAAAAGATGATTGGCACACTTAAAAGAAGGAAACAAGAGCTAGAAAGTTGATGTGGGGACATAAAATAAGGTTTCCAAACCTATAGAATAGTGTCAAGACACAAATCTATGGCCAGGGAAATTGCCAATGAGTGACAATTAACCTTGGATGTTAATACTCAAAATAAGAAATGAAGTTTCTATCATGGAACATCGGGGGACTGAATATTCCTCAAAATTAGTTTTCTCTTAAGTAGTATATTATGGATTTAACAATTGATATTCTTTTACTGCAGGAAGTGAAGATGTCTAATCAAACATTTTCCTCGGTTGCTAAAAGAATATGATTGAGTTCCTCTTACTACATTAGTGAGGTTGATGGAGCCTCAGGGGGTGACAACTACGTGGAACCCAAATTATGAATTCTCCCATAGTTACCTTGTAGTGACTTTCAAACTTGGTAAGTGCACCTGACATCTATTTAATATATATGATCCTAATACTCAAGTTAGTAGAAAAATATTGTGGGATGAAGTCTCTTCTCTTATTCTTGAGGACAAGTATGCTCTTTATATGGTGGTAAGATATTTTAACTCTCCTCTATTCTCCTTGAAAAAAATGGGAGGTTTGGTAGATTATAATTATAGCATGAATGACTTACTTGACTTCATTAATAACACATGCCTTCTAGATTTATAACTCTTAGATATCCCCTTCACTTGGTCAAATAATTGAAAGGGTACCCATTTGATTCAAGTCAAGATTGATATAATTCTAGTCTCAATGTGTTGGGACTTGGGATATAATACGTCTCTCAGAGCTCTCCCTAGAGTTGTTTCATACCACAACCCTATTCTCCTTCATTGGGCAGATAAACCCTTCTCTGGTCCACTCCCCTTCAAGTATGAGATTATGTGGGTCTATCATCCTGACTTTAAAGGTTGAATTCAAAGGTGGTGGAACTCCCTAGTCCAAGGTTTTGCAATGTATAAGATTTCTCAAAAGTTGGATATAATAAAAAAAGAAGTCAAAGGGTGGAATAGATTTACCTTTGGTGATATTTTCAATAAAAATAGGGAGATAGGCTCTAAATTGGATAACATCTAGACTTTGATTGCTATTGGAAACTTATCTCATTCTCTACATGAAGAAGATGAAGGTTGAAGAAGAAAATAGAAAGACGACCTTAGGAAAGAAGATATTTATTGGAAACAAAGATCAAGGATCCAATGGCTGAAGGAGGGGGATAGGAATGCATATTTTTTCTACAGAACTACAAGTAGGCACACAAAAAAGAACATGATTAATTTATTTTTTGAATGAGATTAATCAAGAAGTCACTGATGATGCTAAAATTGGAAAAGTGGCCTCCCAATACTTCATCCAAAATTACTCGAATAATGTTGGTGCTCATTTTAGGGATTTAGAGGATAAAATTTTAAGTCATCTCCTAACTACCATTGAGGAGGAGGATAATAATCAACTTCTTGCTCTTGTTTTTGACAAAGGAGTCAAGGTTTATATGTTTGTGATGGGTGCATACAAAGCCCCTGACCTTGATGGGTTTCCTCCTACATTTTTTAGGAATTTTGAGATATCATCAATTATGATGTCATTATGACTACTAGGGACTTCCTAATGATAGACAAATTGTTGAAAAAAGTTGAACAACATATTTAGTACCCTAGTCCCTAAAATCTAGGATCCAAAAAGAATGACTGACTTCAAACCTATCAATTTGTGCAGTACTATCTATAAGATATTTTGTAAAGAGTTGGTTAATCAGTTAAAGTCCTTCCTTGATAAATTCATTAGTAGTAGTCAAAATGGTTTTGTCTCAGGTAGACAAATTCTAGATGTTTCCATCTCCACTCATGAGATTATTCACTCAATGGATAAAAGCTATGGATTATTCGAGGTATGGATTTTAAGATTGATATCTCTAAGGCATATGATAGGGTTAAATGACACTTTTTGTATAAAGTGTTAAGTAAAGTGGATTTCAATGAAATATTGATTGGGATTATTAGGGAATGTCTTGAAACTGTCCACTACTTGGTCTTGGTGAATGGTGTTCCTTAGGGCTTCTTCAAAGCTAAGAAGGGAATTAGGTAGGGTGACCCCTTTTCACCCTACCTCTTTATCATGGTTGTGGAAGTGTTAGGCAGGAACTTTCTTACTTTGGGCCAATCTAAAAAAATCCAGGGTGTCAAAGCTATTTCCACACTCCCTCCTCATTTCTTCAATAGTTTGTAGATGAAATTTCTCTTTTTGGAAGATCTTTAGTTGTGGAAGAAAGGGAGTGGAAATATCTTCTTCTAGACTATGTTAAGGTTTCTAGCCAATGCATTAGTTATGAAAAAATAGTTTATATTTCTTTAATACGAAGATGGATCTACAAATTAAGATTAAGGATATTCTTGGTTGCCAATGTGCTACTCTTATAGACACCTATTTGGTCCTCCCCTTTACAGTTAAAGAGGCCACCCCTCATTTTTGGAATACTATTATGGAGATAATTCAAAAGAAATTAGCTGTTTGGAAGGGTAAGATCCTAAGTAGTGTGAGAAAACTCTAATTACTTTTTCCCTCCCTTCAAGGTATCCCAGTCCTACTTTCTATCCCTCTTCAGAATTTTAGGTACTATGACGAAGAAGCTTGAATGAATTCAAAGAACCTTCCTCTGGACTGCTGTGGAAGACAAAAAGGGATTGTCTTTAGTCAACTAGGACACTATTTGTAGACCCAAAAAACTAGGCAAGGATTGGGATTAGGAAACTCACAAACCCAAATAAAGCCTTGATTGCCAAAATTGGTTGGAATCTTGCTATTGACAGAGTTGATTGGTGCAACATTACGAAGACCAAGTATCTCAACTAAGTTAGCTTTCACAAAGTCCTTGAATTGAATGGATTTCTAGTAGGGTAAGAAAATTTGGAATAACATATTAAAATATTGAACACTTATTATGGAAGGTTTAAGATGACAAATAGGCAATGGGTTGACCAGATTTTGGGAAGACTAATGGACTAGATAAACCTCTTGTTGAAAAATCAAATTTGAAATTTCTCATAGAAAGGGTGAAGAACTCCTTTGGAGTCTATATTTCAAACTATATCACTCCTCTAAGGAAATGGAAAATTTTGGCACAAAGCTATATGGACAAGCCTGATCTTCTCCCTAAAGTTGTTGAGCTCTAGAATCTAATGATAGAAACTAGGCTCCCTTTCTTCCCTAAGGAAGACAAATTTGTTTGGATGAGAAACTAGAAAGGGATTTTTTTGGTCAAATCTACTTACAATATGTTGCTAAGGTATGATGAGGATACTCGCTATTGGAAAAAGGTTTGGAAACCACAGCTTATACAAAAAGATTAATTTCTTTTGGTGGGCCTCCCTACATGGAAAAATATTAAGGCGGTATAATCTTGCTAAAAGAGGATTCTAATTCCCTAACAAATGTATTCTCTGTAAGAAGGAGGAAGAAATAATACAACATATTTTTATATATTGTTAATTTTCTATGCAAGTTTAACATAGTATTTTTTAGAATCTTGGCCTCCATTGGGTACTCAACATGAATATTCAATAGTTTATCTTTGATTGGAGATGCCCTTCAAATCACCTTCTCATCAAGCAACTCTAGATGCAAATCCTCCCCCCCATCTTTTCTGGTGTATTTGGAAAGAAAGGACCAACAAAATCTTCAAAGACTTTAAAAATATTGTGGATAATGTGCTCATGGTATTGGATTAACTCCTATTGGAAAATATTTTTGCCAGCAGTTGGAAAACCCCTAGCTTCCCCCAACTAAATGAGATGGTATGCTTGCTAATAACTAGAAAAATCCAAAGGCTTTTTCTAAGTTTGATAATACCAAGAGGCTCGTAAGGAACAACATTAAATGGAGACCTCCTCGACCCCCTTGATACAAACTGAATTTTGATGGCGCTACAAGGAAAGGTAAAGTTGTTGGTGGAGTGATAAGAGACCAAAAGGGTGAATTAATTGTTTCTTACAATGACAACTTAAAAGATTCTACTAGTAACCAGGTAGAGGGCATGGCCTTACTTTGGGGGCTCAAAATAGCTTTATCCATTGGAATTAATTCTATTAAAATTGAATGCGATTCTAGGTTGATATTTGAAGTGACCAAAGGTTTGATGATAGTTAGTTGGACTATGGAGGAAATTTTAGAAGATGTTAGGACGCTCCTTACAGGGTTTGAATCATTTACTATACAACATATTTTTAGAGAGGGAAATGCAGTTGCTAATGCTATGGCTTCCATGGGCCTAGTAATTGAAGGATTAAGATGCTGGCAAGAGGAACAATATTTACCCTCTAACATGAAGTCCCTATTAAGGAAGGAAAAAACCTTTAAAATGGCTCATAATGGAAGTTAATAAATTGTAATCTTGTAGTCTTGTGTGGAGTATTTTGGTCTTGCTCTACAAAATAGCAGGGATATAAGTTATTTTAAAAGTGATATGTTCTCCTTTCAAAATTTGAATTGTATGACAAGGCCTGGTATTGTGTACTTGCATCCCCAACTTGTCTCCTTGTCCTCCTATGGAGCGTCGACATGGCCTACTATTGATCACATCAGTACTAATGAGACCCTTTCTTGTGAAAGAAGCCTTTACTTCAATACCAGATTGATGAATTTTGTAATATTACACAATTTGTCTGAAATCCATATGCCTTTTTATTTCTATAATGCTAACAGATTGTTCTCATGTGAGGTACGCTATGTTGGAGAAGGATGCAGAGGGTGGCGTGAAATATTACGAGTGCACTAATTACCCTCATTTATTATGGGCTAAAGAGTCTTTTTTCATTATCACTTTCAATTTGGGGTTTTTGCATATTAGAAAAATTCTTGCTCTTGATTGTGATGCCATGTGAGGAGACATAGTGTGCGTTGAGCCTAATAGACTTGATGACTTCAAGAGTAATGCTAAAATTTGACACATTTGTAAGGAAGAGGGTGTGGCTCAATTTATTGAGAATTTGATGGGACATGATAAAAATCTCTCTATACAATTTGCATCCTCATGGGTTGATAGGAGAGTGTCGATGGGTGGGATTTTTTTTGAAGTCAATGAGGAGGTTATAGCCAAAGTTACTTGTCTCTCTATGGAGGGAAGAAAATGGAAGAAAACTAGCAGAGTCTTGGATGTTGAAAGCCTAAATTAGTTTTTACGAGATGGTGAAAACCCTGTTAAGATGTGTGGTGGTTACAAACATGAGCAACTACCAAAACCACAAGACCAAGTGCATTTGATGGTTATGAAATATTTTACACCTGAGGGTAGGTTTGGAGTTTATTATTTTTATCACATGCCTTTCCTAAATCACTTCAGAAACCATAATGTCATTTCTTTCCCATTATTGCTTCTCCACTCTTTGGAGAACTCTGTCAAGGATGTTGTTGAGGCCAAGAATTAGCGTGAGAAGGTGACACTCTAGCACCAAGGTCTTATTCTCAAGCTTTACCACGTTCACCTTGCTTTTTGTCCTCCCATACCTATTATTGTCAAGGAGGCCCCTATCTCTTCTACCCCCCCATTTGCTAGCATCATGGATACTCCTGCACCAAACAAGAAAAAATGCCTTAAGAACCCTACTTTGAAAGTCCACAATGATTCTCCCGACACCCCTCCCAACACTACTACTGAAGATAAGCCAAAAGAGAAGAAAAGAAATGTCCCTCCTACCAAATTGAAGGCGAAGACCCCTAAAAAGGCCAATTTTAACATCTAGGAGATTGATTCCGACATTGAAGCTATCGAGGAAACCAACACCCCCCGTCGGTCCACGAGACTGGCCACTAAGCCCATGAAAAAAAAAGAAAAATATGAAGGACTCGAAATCTAATGAATGTGGGGAGAGCGAAAATAATGTAAAAGAGGAAAATGTTGCTAAGAGGGAGGTCTACTATGTGACAACTAGTAGCTCTTCCATGTCTCCAAAAGTCTCAAAATTGAATACCTCGACCTCACCCAAAAATTAGTCTTGAGAAAAATGTTAAGTCACCTATTACTGGTAAGGGCATGACTCCTCTCGGTGCAAAATCTGGTAAATGTGAGGCCACTTTGGAGGAGTTGAGCAAAATTAAGAAAAGAATTGCAAAAATGGATAATAGGTTACATGACGTCTCATGCTTTGCATTAAAAATTATGCATAGCTCAATCACTACCTTATGTTTGTCGCAAAAGAACATGCTCGACGTGGAGGACAATGAGGATGGCCATTACAAGGAGCTTTACAAGTTCCTTACAGAGGACTGGGCGATGAGGATGTTGAACAAGACATGCAAGCAGAAAGACGTCTAGAGACTTGGTCCCTTTTTCTTTTTTGCTTAATTATTGTTAGTGGCCTTTGTGGCCTTGTTTTAAACTTTGTTCTTATTACTGAAACTGTTACCTATTACACTGGTAGTTTATTCTGGTATGGCCCTAAGTGGCCCTGGTTAAGGACTCTTATTACTATTTTGATTAGTATTGTAGATGTTGTGAGTGTTAGTAGTGGTTACTGTGACCACAAATACTAGTCACTTTTTGCTGTTTCAAAGTTATTTTGACTATTTTGTTAGTGTGTTGTTAATGTGTTAAAAATGATAACTTGCTAACTACACTGCTGGACTGTTGTATTAAAGAGACAACACCATAGTTTTACTGCTTTAAATATAAAAAACAATACTCATAAATAAAATAAAATTTTAATTTCATTTTGTTTTTATAAATGAAATAAACTTGATGCACAATATAGTTATTTCGAGAAAAGATTGCATTGAGATCTAAAACAATGGAGGAGATGCCTTCAAATCTTTCGAAATATATAGGGAGAATAATTAATTATTAAAAAATCGCCCACGTTTATTACAATATCCCGATCTATCCAGGAATTATACAAACCAATCTCGACATTATAATATTCGATCTGTACAGAAAAGGTGACGATTTGACAGCAGACCAACAAAAATTAGGAAGAAAAATACCCGTGAGAAGGTTAAAACCAATAAAATCCACGACTGAATTACGGAATGGGTATTTGAGTCGAAGGGTACCAATTCAAATTGGAAAGAAATTAACCCACAGGAGACTGAAAAAACTAATCAAATCCACGGTTTAGCATGATTGAATTCTGAGTATTTGTCTGTGAACAGCAATACGGAATCTATCCAAATCTACAATTCACCAAAGCCCAAAGACAAACAATATTCCACCGACCTGGTTGGTAGGCGACCAGCATCTTGTGCCGTGCCAACACAATCAACTACCTTTTCCAATTAAAAAAGTGGAGACCCTTTGTCTTCTTCAACTCGGAGGTAAATAAAGAAATAACAAGTATTCTTTATAAGAAAATAAAATGCTGACCGGCAGAATATTTACCCACCTAATCATTCATATCCATACCCTGGCCTTTCTTCGATTGTGAATGATCTGACCTGATGATTTCATCCTAACAAATGTGGGCGTGAGGTGATTAGGCCAGCAGATTGGAGAAGCGAAAATAATGGGATCAGAGGGGCGCCCTGGGACTATAATTCATGTCACTGGATTCAAAAAATTCCATGGAGTTGCAGGGAACCCAACAGAAACAGTCGTGGATAATTTGCGGGAATATGTAGCTAAAAGGGGCCTGCCTAATGGAGTCACTCTTGGTAGCTGTACGGTAATTGAGACTGCAGGAAAAGGAGCTCTCGATGCTCTTTACACTCTTCTTAACTCCGCTTTCCCTTCAAATGAGGAGGATCCTCAACTCCTGTCTGAATCCTCTCATGGTGAGAGGATTATTTGGGTGAGTCAAATCACTTCCATCTTCAGTCCGGCTGGATAGATTTGACCGACCGCGTTTATTGTTTCAAATGGCTAGAATCATAGGGCTAAAGTTAATTGGGTTTTTAACATGGGCTGAATTGATGCAACATATTTTTTCTATTGTACAAGTAGTTTATAGATTGCTGGGATTTTTCATTCAAATGAGTTGGATTTGATATGATTGATATGGTATATTAGAAAAGATGTTAAAGCTGGTATTCAGCGGGGAGTTTGGATTTTGTCTCGTATTAATTAGAATACTGGAAAAATAGGCTTGTTACTCAATGATGCTCAAACACTAGAGGGCCAATCCAGCCCTTATAGTTGGATTTACTAAACTTCAAAGTACTACCAACACCCGAACTGCTTTGTAATGAACCGACAGTACATCCGAATACTCTGTGATGAACCAGCAATCAGTTAAGGTCAGTCAAGAGTGAATCAACTTCATTTCCCTAAAATCAAGGACGTTTGTTCTGAATTAGAAACTCGGTTAGGACCTGTGCACATGGTTAAATAAACAGATTGAATTCCTAAAATAAAAGGACAGTTAGCCCAATACAACTCAAGCCCTTACAGCTGGATTTACTCAACTTCAAACTACTACCAACACCAAAATGTTTTGTAATGAACCGACAGTACATCCAAATAATCTCTAATGAACCAGCAGTCAGTCAATGTCAGTCAAGAGTGAATCAGCTTCATTTTTTTTAAAATTAAGGACGTTTTTTTCCAAATTAGAAACCCGATGAGCATCGGTGCACATGGCTAAATAAACAGATTGAGTTCCTAAAATAAAAGGACAGTTAGTACATAGTTAGGACCTAGGAGTTCTTAAAGTAAAGGACAATTAGCACCTAATTAGAGGTATACTTGGGATTTGTTGCAGAGCACCACCGAAATAGTTTGAGGATGGTTGATTAGTCAATCATAGATTGAGGGTGATTGCTTAGTCAGGGAAGATTACTGCTAAGAGACTTCCTCTTGTATTCCCTACCCTTCCCCATTATAAGAAGCTGTATAATCATTTTTAAAGGGTCTTTTGCAATGGAGAGGGTTTCACCTTCTTTGTAAGGGAGGAGTTCACGGTTCCTCCACATAAGGGTGGCTCACTGAAGAGCTTAGGCTGTTCTATGTATTGACGATGCTAGAACAGATGTAATTTCTTTTTGTTTTACAGTCACTCTCATAAAGAAAAGATGTTTGCAGTGTTATATTCCAGTTCTATATTTTGGTCTATATTTGTTTACTGGCTATGCCGGTTTTTAACATTTTTAGCTTTAGATTCAAAACAGTGGTATCAAATAACTAATCCTGCCAACATGAATTAATCTATTCAGCACAATGAAAAGATCAAGAGCAAGCAAAGGCACAATACCTATTTGCTAAGAATGTATGCAAAGACATACAACCAATGGTGGAGAGCATAAAGGAGATGTTCCAAGCAATTTAGGAACAGTGTTTTTTTTTTTTGGATCGGTAATAATGATAATTTTTATTCATAAATCGGGAAAGCACCTGGCCCGGTCCAGGGATGGTTACAAATAGGGAAACCATCTTCCCCAGCAGAGAAACAAGACAAGGAGTAGTAAAAACTAGAAAGCTCAGTAATAGAACTGGGAAAAGAGATAAACATGAAATTATCTCCTTACACCTCTTTTAGTATGTGAACGAAGAATCATTTCAAAGGAATTCTTCATTTTTTTATCCTTTCTCTTCTTCACCACTTCCCAACCATCTTCCAACCTCGAAGCCACCTGTTGCCAATCCTCTAGGAAGCCTTCAAAATCTTGTAATGAATCTGCCAATCTATCCTCCCTTGGTTGTCCAAGATTATCCTCTATGGCTGCCATCTTCTCCTTCTCTCGAGAGCCCACAGGTTTCAACTTCTCCCGGCCATCCGGTGTGCCAAAATCACTTTTTAAATTTGGAGCCCCCACCTGAACACTGCCATTGTCCAGAGGAGACTGTGTAGCTAGTTTTGGAACCACAGAGACACCTTGCACACCATCATCGTGCACAACTTGTGCATAGCTCTTCTGACTTTCATCCTTCTTCTCCACCATGTAAAGCGAGGAAGAGACTTCCCTCCACCAAGAGGCCTCCTTAACCAGCCTACACTTAGCACATTGGGCAGCCATGTGGCCCGTTTTAAAACATTTCCTGCATCGGAAGGGCACTCCATAATCAACAGGCTGGACCAAACAGCCTGTTGAAGTTTTTATCTTAATTTCTTGAGGAAGATCCTCTGAAATGTCCATTTCTACTAGGATTCGAGCACAAGTAGAATGCAGGAGATTAGAAGACCCCTCATCCACCATTAAAAAGCTTCCTAAAGAGTTACCTAAAGCCTCCAAACAAGAATCAAACCTGAAATGTAGAGGGAAATTCGGAAGTTGTACCCAAATAGGGACCTTGTCAAAAGCTTCAGAGCTGGGACAGAAAGTCGGATGCCAAGGTTTTAGCATAAGTGGAAACTTGTCATCCCAGTTCCAAAATAAATCACATAAAATTTTATTTTTATCTTGTTCTTTTTAAAAAACAACTGTGAAAAAGCCCCTTGTTGCAGGGTAGATTTGAACATAACCTTCCAGAATCGGTTCCCAATGCTCTGTAATCCATTTGTTAAGTTCTTTCAGACTCGGCCCAAAACCCCTGAATCTTCCAATCAGTCGAAGATTTGAGAAAACCGCAACATTATGGAGAATTTCCGCTTCTATTTCCTTCTCAAGCTCCATAGAAAGAGGCTCTTCGTGGGCTTGTGCATTGCCTTCGAGACCCATTCTCCTTTATTGAAATTACCAACTGGAGTCATCTGCTTCCCTGTTAAATCTCTCTCAAACGAAATGCCGAGAAAACCCCTCTGTGCACCCAAAACGCCTCCACGGGCATTGCCAAACTTCCCTCCACCCCCAAAACACACCTTCTCCAACCCGTATGCATCATTTGAGGTGCCTCTGTCCTCCACATTACCGCCTGCATACAGTTGTCGCATCTCCCCACACGCCTTCTCATCCTATTGTAAAGGGGCCTTCGAAGCCCCTTGAGCAAACTGCTCATCGCTAACAAGTGCACCTCCAATCTGGGCATCCTTTGCAATGCTCGGTCTCCCGTTCCCTCATCTGCCCGTCTTCCCTCCAAGCCGCGTCACTTGCCTCAACAAATCACGCCCCTGGGATCTTAAACCGATCTCATCAAGGTTATTTTTGGCCAAACGCTGCTCGGTAGTAGAAACCGACCCTTGCACCAGTCACCCTTTCATCTCCTTGGTTCCAGCGAGCAGAGGAGCACCAACAACACCGCCATTTTTGGCCAAAAACCCTAGCTCGCCAATCGCAGCAGACACTTTGAACGGCTCCATCTTTTTTATTAATCACCTATTTAGCAACAATGTTGTACCTATATGAATTTTCATATTTTGTTACTTTTTCAGCTAAACCTTTGTCTTTTTTTGTAGTCATGTTTCAAATTGTCTTGTTTGTTTTGTCTCTCATTCATCATATTGCAGGGACAATAGATAGAGGCTTTCAGATTATACACTATGGCAAAGGATAGGGCTCAATCAATATAGTTAAAACAGAGTTAACCTATAAAGACTGCAATGATAACATACTTGGTGCAATGCTCTTTAAAAGCTACACCAATGCAATAAATCGTAAAAATCTGAGTACACACAGCCTGTATGTGACTTTCTGCAGCAGTTTTCAGGTGTATTTGTGATGTGATTGAGGATAGGGAGCCAAATGAATGGTGATCTTGTCCTTGTAACAGCACTAAACTACACTGTCACAATTTAGACGGTTTCAACACAAGACTATTCTTGACATGCAAGATTCAACGACACTGATAGAACCTGGAAGGATTCAACTCAAGATCATTATACATTTAACATGTTTCAAATCTGATTTTATTTGACAAACACGTGGGAGATTCAACTCAACAACATGATTACTATGACAATTCTTTGTATTTCCTCATATTAACATATGAAAAATATTACATTAATTTCTGGACATATTTTGATAAGAATTTCCCCATGAAAAATCAACACTAATATTACAAAAGGATCTTCGCCAACACAACCACTTGGACCCAATCCTAGGGAAAATCTAACAGAGTTTCCCCTTGGAATCAACAGTATGACCTGCAAAAGAAACAACCCACAATACTCCTCAACTTCTAACAACCCTTGGGCTCCCAATGAGTTGCAACTAAGTTGGCCTAGGCTTGGAACTGGTTTGGATCTGGATTTGAGGGTTTGGTTAGCGGGTTTGATCATTTTTTTGAGGGGTTGGGTTTGTCCATATAAAAACATATAAATTTTAGAAAGATATGCACATTTACAGTACTAATTAAACTTACATACATCATGTTCAACATCTTGTATTTTGAAATAAACAAACGCACCATATTTTATAACCAAATTTAATTTAACTCAAATGTCATGATATATATCAATGTTAAAAAATAATATTGTCGAGTGTCAATAATCAGTCATCATTGATAAAAAATCGTCATACGGGTCTTCAAAAATATCATCAGCACCATCCATATTAGATGATGTAGGTATTGGTAAATTAAAAGAACCACATATAGTGCCATTGGCACTGGCACTAGCGCTAGCACTAACATTCTCATGCTTGCTAGTTGCCTCATTGTCAACATCAAGTGCAGAAAAGTGGGAAGTGGAAACATCCAAGTCAATATACTCTAGCTCAATAGCCCACTTCCTGTGTTCACTTCCTTGTAGCCATTTTGTTTGTGTGTAAGGAGTTGCAAGTTTGAATGCACTTACACCAAGCCCTATGCTTTTTTTGAGTGTAGTTGATTGTGCTTTATTGAGTAAATGGAGGATTATGTGCTCCAATTCCTCTCAAATATAGATGAACTAGCAAACTATTAAGACAAAGTTAGAGAGTTAACAGTTCAAAATTTAGAAATTTAAATCGTAAAATTAAAATATAAATAAAACTTAAAAGATAAAAGATTTGATTGCAAGAGGTTCTAGGTGTGTGAATGTTTGTCCATGGAAGTACCACCAGATATGCGCATCGACCTTATACTTGTCTCGAAGAGCATCAATATAGAAGTCATTGGAATGTACAAAATCCATAACTCAATCTTTATTGCATCTCGCATGTCATGATCAATGAAGAGTATGAGAAGTGCTGCCTTGTACCCTTGACTGACTTCAACATCTCTCTATATGGGGCAACTTTTGTTGACATAGAGAGAAGCTCAACAATGGAGCGGTCATTTTGTTCCATCTCTCTTCAATGATATTGTGTACTTGTTTGACAAAAGTTGCTTCAGGATCTTGCTTTTTTGCATTTATGATGAATTTCGTCTTCTCAATCATTGACTTGATGCCATCATATATCTCATCCAAACAAGGCCTATTCATCTCAATATAATGTATCATGCTCAACATGGGCTTAGTGAAATTGAGGGGATATTTAACATGATCCCACCAAATGTCATCTATGATCATTTTCTTAACTTTTTCTGCCCTTGTAATACTATATTGCTTCCATATTGTAATGTCCCCTTTTTATGATTATTAGGACACTACGGGAATTACCAAATTTCTTCTATAGTTGTTTACTGATCCAATGTGATGTGAATGCAAGAACAATGAAAAGTATGTATGACTGGTAATTCCAAATGCTAAAATGGATGAAATGAACTAATGAACTATGAAATGAATGTAATGTGCAGTAATAATGATCAATATACTATGATGCAATATGCAATGAACAATGTAATAACAATGGATTATGTATGGAAATGGAATAAATGTATTTACAATTGTAATTCCAATGCCACAATGGAATACAATGAATCTTACAAGGCTGTGACTGCAATAGATAATTCGCAGTTCGAATATGTATCAATGGCTATCTCTGATATAACAATATGGAATATGCACATACCCTGCGAGCTGTCTCTGATAGGCAAATGAATTATATGCTGCTATGGCAGGATGATCAATACGCAAGATGCCGTCTCTGATATTCTTTATATGACTGTGCAATCTGAGATTTCTGGTGCCATCTCTGATAATCTTTATATGACTGTGCAATCTGCGATTTCTGGTGCCATCTCTGATATGGAGATATAATTATGCTCTGTGTTATTGTGCCATCTCTGATCTGCTATATTATACTTGCACTTTCAATTATAAGAGGTTGCGATAGCAACTGATATGGTCAGCGAGCAAAATCCACAAGGGAACAAATTATAATATTAATTCTCATACACATCCTTTTTGGGTGAGTTCGAACTCCCCTTTTATATCTTCTAGTATTGAATAGACTGTACCTTCAATTGAAAAGACACGTCCTCTGATGATGCTTTTTGATTAACATCTTAACCATTTGTTATTTGTAACAAATGATAAGCATTGTAATTTAGTTCACAAGTCTAGGCTTAATCCAATATATATGCATGCCGTAATTATTTGGTTCCTTGTACTGACGTCGAAGCCATCATCCCAAATTGGTTGGTATTGCTACATAAGTCCATCTGAAGTGCAACAATATTCTATTATTTGTATCGTATCTGCTCATTGAGAATAGTCTTCCATCAACTTATGGTGATTTCGATACTTGCTCATGTGCCACCTTACAACGAATTTATGATTGCCAATATTCATCGCCTGGTAACGGTTCTTATATTTATCGATTACTAGCATCGATGACATATATTCTTCGGCTGCTAATAATAGATTAGCCGTCTCCACGTCATATCGACCTGTGATGATATATGTGCTAATACGTCTATCATTCAACTCTCTTGTGTACGTATATGAAGGTGTCGATGTGGCAATTGTGACAAATATTGGATGAGTTGTCTTGTTTCATGGTCATTGCTTACAAGTGCACTTCATTGCTATTACCGTCCATGAGATGGCAGCATTTAATGTGTGCTATCGAAGTATTAGATTAAAGTACTCTTTGCTCAATCACCATATACACTGTATTGTAGTGGGAATATTACTGTCTTAGTATGACTCTTATATTAATAAATTTCAATATTTAATTAAAATTTATTTTAATCGTATTCGGACTATTCTTAATTTGGGGATATGACACATATGAACCAGTTTGGGGTGTGACTATGTTAGAAAGTGCCTCATGAACCGTCAAAAGTTGTCTCAACACAATGGTATTGGAGGCAAAATAGGTCTCAAAACTTGTTTCAAAATCAAAATCAAAAAATAAAATTATCAAAACTTTAAATTAAAATAAAATTAAAAACTTTACTAAAGTGAAACATATTTAACTCTCCTTTTGTAATGTCCCCGTTTTTCAGACTATTGGGATTAGCTTGGTTTGGCGACCCTTGCAAGCTAATCAGGCGATCAGAGGGGGTTAGTTGGCGGAGCCAGTGTTGGGATTCCATTCTGGAGGTTCAGATTACCAGGTCTACTCTTCGTTCGGGTCAATTTGGTCAACTTACTATTTTTAGTAAGTGGTATTTTGGGTATGGCCAGGATTAGCAGGGCGTCTGCATGGGGTGTCAGATGTTTGAGGATCGAGTTTCAGGGGATCTCCAGTTTGAGAGATGTACTATTTATAGTAAGTCTATTTTTGGCAGTTGGCTCAGTTGGCTATTTTTGGCAGGGCAGTTGAGGTTTGAGGCTCTGGTGTCAGGAACGAGTTTGTTGCAGTCAGTGGGTTTTAGTGGCTTCTTATTTTAAAGTTATCGTTATTAAATTAAGTTATTTTAATTTAATAACTTTATGACTTTATTACTTTAATGTTATAAAATGAAGTTGTGATTAAAAAACCTCTTAAGTGAAAAAAGTGAAGTTGAAGCTTTTTCCAAAAAAGCTATATATTCAATTTGAAAAAGCACTTTCATTCACCCATTGATGATTTGATAAAAACTTGTGTTGAGAGAGAATTGGTTTTTGGAGAAGCTAGGGTTTGGACTTGGTCTTCATTTTGGAGAGAGTTCTGCAACAATTATCGAGCTTGGTCTTCTTCCAGGAGAGAGCTCATTTAGTTTTTGAATGCCAGATTAATTAGTTCTTCTTATGCTATTGGTTGTCGAGTTTATGATTTGGAGAGTAGCAAGAAATATTGGTGATTTGAGGGTTTGATAGAAAGTCTTTGAGAAATGTCAAATTCTGGCCGTACACAGCCAGCTTGCGTGAGCTTACAGCAGGGAATCAGTTCATAGTTAAAAACGCTCACATTTACTAGTGTTTCAAACAGCAGTGGTTGTGTTTTTTTCATGGTGTCAAGGGTTTCTGGCAACACGCATGTGCTTCAGATTGGGTGTTGGAAGACAGGGAATTCTGTTCCAGAAGTCCTTAATGCAACCGTATAGCAATTAAGAGCCTTACGTTTTTCATGCCAGCCGTTTGCACACAGGCAGTGTGCTATCTGAAGATCCACCTTATTTGCTGAAGGAGTCTCACATTTTGGGATTAGAGGAATTGAATTCAAGGGAAGACGTCTGCGAATAGCAGCTGTGAGTGAAAAAAGGCTCCATGAGTCATCATCTTGAAAGTTTCTTTGCTTGCAACCAACGTTATAATTAAGGTGCAAATAAAAAATTCAATTTGATTAATGCAATGCTAATAATCTGAATGTGTAAATGTTTTACAGTGAGACTGAAATCAATAAAATTTATCTTAATAATGTTGATCAATGTTAAAGTTCGAAGTTTAAAGGAATACGAATATTTAATTTATCAGATTTCTTTAGAAAAATCAATATTGCAATATCAAGAGCTACCAAGGCTCTTTACAATGGCATTAGAGCACTGATCTTGCCATCCTGAAGGGTATGAAAATTAAATAATGGCAGACAGATTTATACCAGGAGGGTACTATACCCGCAGGGATAGAAATTCACCACCTCCTGAAGGTAATGAATAGGGCCCACAGAATGAACAAGCAGGAAATAGGAATAATATTAGAAATGATATTGACAGGGAGGCCAGAGATGCCTTCAGAAATATTGCAGATGGCCAGCATCATTTGCAACTGTATTGCAACAGGTTTCAGACACTCTACAGCGCATGGCATTACCAGTTGATCGTGCTAGAGACAGAGGTGCGCGGAGTGCTTCAGTCAGCTCACACCGGTCACGAGATGATGACAAGCGAGAGTATAGAGCTGACCATACTGGTACTTATGACAAGCCTCATCGTCCGACTTTCTTGAGGCCAGAGCTGGATGCAGTTAGTGTAGAGTCAGAGCTAGCACCATTTGTTGATGACATGGTTGCACATTTTGCAGAGTGGGATGCTCTTCCTGAGGCACTAAAAAGAAATTTAAATTTTGACAGATATTTGACGCAGAAGCGTGAGCATTCCAAAGGCAAGCCGACTCCTGACACGAGGCAAAGACCTAGGCAGAATGAACTCAAGCAAGCAACCAGCAAGTTGACATTAGACCACTTTGATGGAAGTGGGAAGACTATAGCTAGAGCATGGGTCCACAAGTTGGATACTTATCTTTCACTTCGTCCTATGTTTGAGGAGGACGCTATTTGATTTGCCATGCTTCATTTGGATGGGGTTGCTCATGATTGGTGGTATCATGGGTTAGTGTCTCTGCATCATGATCATATTGTGCAGTACCAGGAGTTCGTAGATAGACTGATAGGGCGGTTTGACAGGAAGGATCCTAAGACTTACTTCAGAGAGTTAGCTCAGTTGAGATAGACAGGTGGCCTTGAGGCCTTCATTAGTGAGTTTCAGCGTCTATCAGTTATGGTATATGACATCTCCGAGAGGAGGAGAGTCATGCTTTTCATAGAGGGTTTGTCAGAGCCGTACAGAGGGTGGGTCAAGTCCCTGGATCCACCTACTTTGCGAGATGCTATGAAGAAGGCAAGAAATCTTGAGCCTTCTGTTTCACGGGGCAAGTCTACTCCTAGTCCTACTATACCTGCTACAGATGAGGTACCTCCACCAGTTGTTGACAGAAAGAAGCCTGCAGGTAGACTTGATGATGACACGCGAGAGGATTTGTGGAGGAGGCAGCTTTGCTATTGGTGCAAAGAGCCTTATGATAGAGAGCATACTTGTACTATGAGGCCTAAGGGCAGGGCGAATTGCTCTATGTGGGTTTATTTTGGTGAGAGTGAGGTTGAGTCTTCTCATCAGGTTGCTGGTTTTGATATAGAGGAGGAGCAGAGAGTTACTCCAGAGTTTGGTCCTGACGCCAAACTATCGCCGATTGTGTTGTCCACCTCTGTGCCACTTCCCTCTGCTTTTAGACTGAAGGGATTAGTGGAAGGACAACCCTGTGTTGCTATGTTGGACACTGGAGCCACGCAAAACTTTATTCATGAGCGACTTGTTAGTTAGTGTGGTCTTCAAGTAGAGGAGTTTGCAGGGTTTAGAGTCAGGGTAGCTGATGGCTACAATTTTACCTATACCAGGTGCATCCGAGATCTCTCTTTGTTTCTTGGTGATTATGAGCTGATAGCTGATTTCTATGTGTTCGATTTGGGGGAGATGGATGTGGTGTTAGGGATGCAGTGGATACAGGAGATTAAGGAGTTCTGCCTTAGTGTGAGCCCGATGCAGATCAGATTTGAGAACCAGGGTAGAGAGTATGTATTGTCGGGCATTGTTGAGGGGAGTTTGCGCACTATGTCTTTTTGTGCAGTTGATAGTGCCGATACACGGAGACATGAGTCCATACAGATTGAGCAGATCACACATCATGTCTTTCAGAGTTCACCGTTTTATGGCTCAAATCAGCAGATGGGTGCTGTTCACTTTGTGAACAACCCTTTATTTGATGTGGATGTTGTCATGACTTATGACAATCCGCTATTTGAGCTTAGTGATGATCCCTTATAGGTGTTATACGATCATGATGTTGATGACGTTTGGGATCTGAATTGTACACCTGCTCATCAGGCAGATTATACAGGAGGCCAGCCAGGCCTAGCTGAACAGTTTACAGAGGTGTACACGGTGAGGAGTGCTTATAGCTTTACATTCGATCCTCATGTTCAGGACATCTATTAGTCACATAGTTCTTCAGCGCATCCTTTTGATGACTGGTATGATGATTTGGTTATTTCAAAGACTGGGAGTAAGTCCAATCTGTTGGTTGAGTTACTCCCATGTGAGTTACTTTCGGTTGAGTTTCTCCCACGAGGTGATTCGGTTATAGCATCATCAGTGGGGGTGTGTGGGGGTGTTGAGTGCAGATCTCCGGTTATCGATGTTGGTATTGTTGATGTTGTTGACTTCTTCACAGGAGTATAAAATTAAAAACTTTACTAAAGTGAAACATATTTAACTCTCCTTTTGTAATGTCCCCGTTTTTCAGACTATTGGGATTAGCTTGGTTTGGCGACCCTCACAAGCTAATTAGGTGATTAGAGGGGGTTAGTTGGTAGAGCCAGTGTTGGGATTCCATTCTGGAGGTTCAAATTACCAGGTCTGCTCTTCGTTCGGGTCAATTTGGTCAACTTACTATTTTTAGTAAGTGGTATTTTGGGTATGGCCAGGTTTAACAAGGCGTCTGCATGGGGTGTCAGATGTTTCAGGATCGAGTTTCAGGGGATCTCTAGTTTGAAAGACTTACTATTTATAGTAAGTCTATTTTTGGCAGTTGGCTCAGTTGGCTATGTCTGGCAGGGCAGTTGAGGTTTGAGGTTCTGGTGTCAGAAACAAGTTTTTTGCAATCAGTGGGTTTCAGTGGCTTCTTATTTTAAAGTTATCATTATTAAATTAAGTTATTTTAATTTAATAACTTTATGACTTTATTACTTTAATATTATAAAATGAAGTTGTGATTAAAAAGCCTCTTAAGTGAAAAAAGTGAAGTTGAAGCTTTTTCCAAAAAAGCTATATATTCAATTCGAAAAAGCACTTTCATTCACCCATTGATGATTTGATAAAAACTTGTGTTGAGAGAGAATTGGTTTTTGGAGAAGCTAGGGTTTGGATTTGGTCTTCATTTTGGAGAGAGTTCTGCAGCAATTATCGAGCTTGGTCTTCTTCTAGGAGAGAGCTCATTCAGTTCTTGAATGCCAGATTAATTAGTTCTTCTTATGCTATTGGTTCTCGAGTTTATGATTTGGAGAGTAGCAAGAAATATTGGTGATTTGAGGGTTTGATAGAAAGTCTTTGAGAAATGTCAAATTCTGGCCGTACACAACCAACTTGCATGAGCTTACAATAGGGAATCAGTTCATAGTTAAAAACGCTCACATTTACTAGTGTTTCAAACAGCAGCGGTTGTGTTTTTTTCATCGTGTCAAGGGTTTCTGGCAACACGCATGTGCTTCAGATTGGGTGTTGGAAGACAAGGAATTCTGTTCCAGAAGTCCTTAATGCAGCCGTACAGCAATTAAGAGCCTTACGTTTTTCATGCCAGCCGTTTGCACACAGGCAGTGTGCTATCTGAAGATCCACCTTATTTGCTGAAAGAGTCTCACGTTTTGGGATTAGAGGAATCGAATTCAAGGGAAGACGTCTGTGAACAACATTTGTGAGTGAAAAAAGGCTTGTGTGAGTCATCATCCTGAAAGTTTCTTTGCTTACAGCCAGTGTTATAATTAAGGTGCAAATCAAAATTCAATTTGATTAATGCAATGCTAATAACTTGAATGTGTAAATGTTTTACAGTGAGATTGAAATCAATAAAATTTATCTTAATATTGTTGATCAATGTTAAAGTTCGAAGTTTAGAGGAATTTAATATTTTCAAAGGAATACAAGTATTTAATTTATCAGATTTCTTTAGAAAATCAATATTGCAATATCAAGAGCTACCAAGGCTCTTTACACCTTCAACAACTTCAATTTCAAGAATGTTCTAAATATGCCTTGTGGCATATAGTGGTTGGTGATTAACATTTTGATCTCTTTGGCCTTAGCGTACACTTGTTTGATCTAATAAATATTGATGCTCATTTTTTGTAGCTTAAGGTTGAGAAAGTGAACAACACAAGGTGACTAAAAAATGTTTGAATAACACTCCTCAATTAATAATCTAGTCACTCCACAATTTTTGGCATTGTCTATAATCACTTGCGCAACATTTCAAGGGCCCACTTCCTCAATGGCTTGACAAAGAATGCTAGCAGTAAATGCACCATCTTTCATGTCCCCTTCACAATCCATTGCTTTCAAAAATATTTCTACATTAGGGGACATTGCAGTAACATTGATCAATGGCATATTCTTACATCTTTCCATCCATCAAAAACAATGGACACCCTTGGTTTGGCCCACAAATCCCTTATGGGCTTTAAAGACTCCTCTAAAAACTTCACCTCTTTTTCCATTAAGGTGCTACACACCTCATAGTTAGAGCCTTTGTACCCTTTTGAAAACTCATTTATTCTTTCACCATTTGTTGCCAATATAGTGAATGAACAACATTGAATGCCAATCCATTCGCATAGAGATATCTCGGTATGTGTTGATCAGCAATCTCTTGAGACTCATTTTGAAATGCCATTTCCAACGGTCCCTTTGATATCTTATGTGTATAGGTCACATGTTGTTCTTCAGGTGTGGAAAAATATGGGTGGATTTGCATAGATTGAAGATAAGAAGGTAGTTGAGGGGACTTTATCCCTCAAGATCCTTTCTTTAACAAAGGATGATGTGACCTGCTTGATTTGGTTTTTCTTTCTCACAAATTCATGCCAAGACTCGTGATTCTGGAATGTTGTTACCATCTTTGCTCTTTGATAATAGCTGGCTCATGAAGTTAGAATTGGATGCCATTGTAATACCTAAGGCAAGGAATTCAATAAAAAATGCATTCAAAGAATTGAAACAAATGAAATCAAAAAAATATATGTACAACTTAATTTATTTTAAAAAATAAAGCATGTGTTATAGATTCCTAGAAGAATGAAAATGAAACAAAAACTTCAAAAGAAAATAAGAGAGTTCAATTTTAAAAAAAGTTTAAAAATTTGAAAAAAACCTACCACTTTTGAAGAAATCTTCCTCTATGATCTTCTTGGCAACAAATGAACTCTTGCAAATATGTAGGAATAGCTAACCAACCAGTTTGGAACATTCACTGATCAATCTTTAACTCTGTTTAACCAACCAGTTTGGAACGTTCACTGATCAATCTTCAACTCTATTTGTGCAAGAAAAAAGAATTCAGCAATGATGAATAATATTTTCTTTTTATTAACAATATGAGAGAGTTTGTGATTTTGTCGATTAGATGCCTTCTACACCACTTTTTAGGGTTTGGAAGAGGATGAATTGCACTTTTTGTTGTAAAAAAAATTGCGAATCAGTGTCTGGGCATAGGTACCCTTTGAATTCGCCCTTGGTTTTCTCGGGATGGAATTGCTAGCTGAAATTGGGATCCTAGATGACCTCCCAAGTGGACCAGATACGAACTCGAACCTAAGACCTTGGCCCAAGAGACCAGTAACATAGATTCACAAACAATTAAGAAATGCCTCTCAAGATTCCTTCAACTTGCAAAACAAACCTTTTGGAAGCTAACCCCTTTTAATCCAAACTTGATGTTTTATGCTTATGCTCCAAATGTGGTGCCAAAATCAAGAAGGATCAAGTTATGGTCAAATATAACTACCTTCATTAAGAAGAACCTTATGTGCTAGCTAAAAATAGCTAGCTAGGGCGTAGACTTCAACATGTAAGTCAAAATGCATTAACATTCATCCACATGCAAATGGAGCACTCCAAATTCTAAGGCTTATTTGGACTCAGTCAAAGATTACTTTTAATGTAACTCTATAAGTAGTATTGGCTGTCATAGGTTACTCCCCTCACTGAAGAGATATCATAACATGCCATCAACTTGCAAAGATGTGTCATTAGGGTATCTCTAAGATTCCATCAAGTGGGAAGCAAAGGTTAATAGGGAAACAAATTTGAATCCGAAAGATTTGTGGATTAGAATATCATCTCGCACATAGGAATTCAAGGTCCTTATTTGTAAACAAAAAAGAGAAATATTTTTATGATGTCAATTCCCAATATCCCAAGATGCTCTTGGATCAATTTAGAGAACTTCCAAAACGTCTACCACTAGATAGGGGCCACAGGCACATCATAGAATTGGAGGAGGGCACCAGGTAGATCGTGACCCAATCCAACTAAAGCCCGAAAGTTTTCAAGGTTGAAATTGAAAAAGTTGTTCAAGAGCTTTTACAAATGAGACATATCAAGCCAGTTACAAGCTCATTTGCTACTCTTGTGGTATTTCTTCACAAGAAAGATGGATCATTTGCATTTGCATTAACTATCATTCTCATAACAAGCACACAATTAATTATCGATTCTTGATTCCTTGAGTTGCTGAGTTGATTATGTTTTGTTGAGTTTTGGATAACCAAATTGCCTAGACACACAATTACACATGTTGCTCGACCCATAGGAGATGTGCACTATAAGATCTCAAATTTTTCCATACCGCCACTATAAAGGGTCAAGTAGTTCACACATCTTAGTGTCTCTATAAGGACTGTATACTACCTCCTCCTCTTGCTGCATTGTAGACAATTGAATAAAATTGTCTTTACATCTCACAATTAGGCCCATGGTCATTGTAATATATACCCTTTTCTAGAAAATCTCCATTGAAAATGAGATACAATGTAAAATGTCCATTCCACTTTCTGATCACCCAGTTTGTGAAGTGGGCAAGGTGAGAGCATATGGTGTTCAAGACTATAATTAAGTAGAATGCTGCAACTGAAAGGGAAATGCACTAGGTGCAAGTTGACCAATCTCACTTCTTCAATGGAGTGCTTATGCAATACAGAAAAGAATGAACACACTTATTAACAGTGTGTAGATACAATACTTCCACTTATTCAATGGGGTGAGTAAACATGACACTTCCATTGAACATTGGATGGCTGTGTCCTGGGACCCTTCACAACGTCTTGCTATGCACTTTTTGATTTCTTGGAGCTCAGTTTTTCTCTGATTTCTAGTTTACAACATAACAAATAAATCTCTTTCCCTCTTTTATAGCTTCCAAACTATGAATTTTGATGTGTCAAATATACTTGCTTAGATTTTTTAGAATCAACATTACTTTACAATCACAACTCTGATCAAGCAACCACAAGAAGCACCATAGTCATAATGAGAAGGAATTTTATGGTACTTTTGGTTTATTTATAATTTTATTTTTCAAACCTTTGGTTATTTTTTCATTTCTAGGAATAGACACACAGCCAATCACAAATCACTATGACATCTCTTCTTCAACTAAGTATGTTTAGGTATGTACTATTTATTGCTCATCATTTTAATTATTTTTGCATTCTTTTCAATCAATTCTTTATTTTTGACACAAAGCACCATTACTTGCTACACTATGTGACTAGTGATGAGCTTTGTGGATGCATATCTATGCATTTGAAATAACCTTTCTAGAATTTAGCTTTGTTGGCATTTGACCAGTGTTTTAGGTTGTTTCATGGCAATGTTTGCCTATCCCTTTTGTCCCCTCCTTTTCACCTCCTCATTTGCTCATCTTTGTCATGCCCCCACAATGAATGCAACATATTACTAAATAATAGCCTCTCTTAATATTAATTTCAGGCAATAGAAATTATAGGGCCGACCAAAAACGTTATTCTGAGCAGGCTGACTGGCATTAGGAGTGAAATATAATAATTATTAGTGTCAAGGGCCAACTAAGATTAAGAAAAATCATTAGCAGCGATTAGGATAGGATTAATCACTGTCAAATGGCATCGAACAAATAGACACAACCCTTTAAATGGATATGTCTTTTGAAAGGGACAGGTCTCGTCATTTAGATACAAAGGTTTAAATCAAGGAAGAAGAGAGGATTCTCAGGGGCAGATATATATGTGAATACAAGCAGCAGCAGACATAGAAAAAGGAAAGCAAACTGAAACTACAACAAATAGCAAGTTGTCCAAACCTGAAACCAAGTGGTGCTGATTTAGAACAACTTTGATGATGCCCTCAGATCTGAATGCTGTTTTACATGTTTGTAGTTACAACCAGATGGAAATGCCTCCAAGATGTGAGAACTTGTTGGATTTTGACAAAGGAATGATTGAAAATGATGGAAATAATATCTACCTTGGGTGTGACACAGACAAAGGTGTAATCTATGAAAGTAATGTTTAGAGTCTAGACTTCATGGCAACAAGGTGCAACTCAAGAAAACAATTTCTGTGAAGGTAGTAGAAGTTTCAGGACAGAGTTAGGTATTGGTATGCTGGAGGATGTTCAATATGGTATAGAACATCTCATAGCAGACTTTGGCAGATGACAAAACTAAGAAAAAATATTATTTCTAGCTTTGAGAAGAAACTGTTGGTTTCCAACAGGTGATAGTTGCATAACTGTTGGAGTGTTTTCATCCAGAAAGGTGGTGGTGGTGGTGCTGCATCCATTGGGCTGGTTTTGGTCAAAAAGAAATTGTTTTATTAGTTGCTCCCTAATGACAAAGTGAGGTTTTGTTGTGCAACAGACAACTGCTCGTGGTGTTCCAATTTTTTTTAACTATTCAACTTCCTTCAGCTTCTATTCTTGATTGTAACCAAATATAAACAGTTGCAAATCTGAGGGGGGTAATGAAAGTGCATGCAATTGTGACTAGACGGGAATTCAAGGAGTTAATAGTTCAAAAATAGACTGTTTAGGCAAGAAACTTTGGATCACATCTTGCTAGAGTTTTCTTCTGGAATTTGGGTTCTCAAGGTAAATTCTGTCTTCATTTTGCTGTGATTTCTTACTCAGATACTCTCATTTCCCCTTGCAATTTTTGAGTTAATACATTGCTTAAAGAATTCTAGTCATCATGTCCTTCATTAAGATCTGTTGTACAATTTTATGGAATCACCATTGTAGTTTACAGATCAAGTTTGGTATTAGAGCAATTTTTTACTTTTTCCTTGGGGAAGTTGAGTAATTTTGGTGGTTTGTGCACACAAAAAGAGCAAGTGGGGTTGAATTGTTGCCTTATCAATGAGCCATTGAGACTTGTAATTAGAAAAGAGAACTATGAAGCATGGAAGAAGCAATGTTCCTCAAGCTAGAAGCTTATGTTGCAAATATTTATTAGTCCATGGAGACAACTAGAGGGATCATGGAAACTCGCAGGGAGAAGATATGCTATTTAAGAGCCAAGATCAAGGGGTGAGTTGCCCATGCAATGAAGATGGAGATTTTTGCATTGTGAATCAAGTCTACCAAGGTTGCCTGAATTCAAAGTTGAGGTAAAGATGGACACTAATCATTCAACGGAGATTTTGAATGCAGATAAGCTTGACCATTGGGTGGCTCAATTGGAGGTATACTTTAGTATGCCTTATCTTGCTTTAAAACACAAAATTTCCTTTGCTAGATTGATATTAGGAAAGCATGCTTGGTTTGAAATTCTTGTATTCTATGGCTTTAAGAAAACAAACTCCTATTAGTTCTTGGTATCAATTTAAGACGATCAATTATGAAACAATTTTACCTAATTTTTCATAGAGAGAAATTGTATGGAGTAGCAATTTTGAATTAGAAAAGCAGACAAAGTATGTGAAACTACATCAATGAATGTTGTAGAAAGGCTATTCAAAAAGGGAAAGATTTGCAAGAAGAGGTATTGATGAAATACAATGGAGTCCATATCCATTTTTGGAGGCTAGTACTTCTCTTTGAACTAGTAGACATAAATAAAGCATGCACACATCTTGACTTCATTGAAGTAGATAATCCTCCATGATTTTCAAGGTTAAAAGAGGCCAAGGTTGAGACAATAAGGAAAATGTTACTAGCACAAAGAAGAAATCTATGAAACATTGTGACCATTGTGATGGGGTGGCCATATGGATGAGTTTGACTAGAAGCTACATTTTTTAAAATGTCCCTATCAGAAAGATAAAATGGGTAAGACAAAATCTATTCCTGTGACACAAGACAAGAGTCTTCTAATTAATAAGGGCAAAACAATTGATTATAGCTGCGAGGTTGATTCTAAATTGTCATGCACTACAACAAATGTTAGTGAGAAATCAAATTTTTTTAGCATAGAGATTCAAGTAAAGAATGTTAAAGTTGATGGACTTACTGATTTTTGTTCGCAAACTAGTCTATATCTCAAGATTTGGTTGGAGAACTTCGTCTAGAAAATAAACACCCCAAGTCTTATGCGTCGGATTGGATCAAGGATTGCTTTGATTTGCTTGTGAGTAAACAATGTAGATTGGAGTTTTCTATTAACCCCAAATTTGTTGATGAAGTGGGTGTGTATGTGTGTGGAGTTGTGTTTGACAATCCCTACATGCATGACAATAAAAATTGTTTATTACCAAAGGGCAAACTGAAAACCGCACAATACTGAGAGGGGGAGGGGGTGAATCAGTATTTAACACAGACTTTAAATAAGAAGCAGAATTTGAAGAACACACAGCAAGAAGACAAGACACGCAGAATTATCTCGTGGAAACCCAAGACGGGAAAAACCACGGCATCACTAAGCCAATGGGCAACAACCTCTTCTTACAAAGAGCTACAACTCTTAACTGGCTTCAACCAATATATTCAAGGCAACAACCCCTTTACATCTGAGAGCTACAACTCTCCATACATCCAATCCGAACTGGCTTCAACCAGTTTACAATAAGGCTACAACCTTATTAAACTATGGATTACTGAATAGTTACAAGAAGAATATTCATGTCTTTACTGAATCATAAAGACTCTCAAAGATCGAGCTAATACCAATCAAGATCAAGCAGCCAGATCCAACAGCACTTTCAATTTCAAATCCCGTATCTGTTCTGCAATTATGTTGTATCTTTCTTCAGCATATATTTTGGTCGCCTTCCTTTGTGTATTGCAATAAAGATTAACTGCACTTGTTCCCCTTTTCTTCTATCAAAAACACTCCACAGATATCTGGTGACCTGTACCTCTCTATCTTCTGTTACCTGTTCGCTCTGTTATTTCTGGCCCTATACATGCCCTGTTTTTAACTCGATGACTATCTTGTTTCTTCACAATCACACTATACTTTCTTTTGACTGCCTTTTGATGTATCTCTACGGCTGTTATCAAGACTCCCTCGACTTCTATCGACACCACACTTCACAGCGTCCTGATCAAACAATACACACCAGTTTTTTATATATGTTTTCGTATCCTCTATCTCGTGTCAGATTAAAAACTTCTATTCAAGTCCCTTTTTATTCATCAGCATACGCTGTATCTTCTTAGCATGCCTTTTGCTTAATACACTTCTGCAAATGCATTCCTCAGCTCAACCAGTTTTTTTGAATTCATGCGTTCTCAGATCCTCCCTGTGTATCGCATTCCTCACACACCAAACACATTTTTGTTGCTTTGTTTAGACTCCTGTTCCACCTGTCAAGACTCCAGGAGGCGTTTTTTTATTATCTTCTCCCCTTACGCTCTCAAAGACCAGTGCTATAATTTTCGTATGAACACTCTGCCGTTTTTTTAATATATATATATATCGACTTACGCACTGCTCCAGATTTTTGTCTACCTTTTTTCTTCAAAAACGTGACAGTCCTGTAGCTGCTATCAACTCTCACTCCGCACCCGACTCTGCTACACCCGAACAGAAAGATCAGCATTGGTCTCTACACTCGCGATCACCACAGAAGTCAGTCACATTTCCAAATAAACGCCCAGCATCGACACTCTGCCGTTATACTTATGGTCCTGTACACACATGTAAACAAGAGAATTGATTTTTTATTTTTCCTTCGACAGACATTTTCCTTAACTCCTATCACTGCCGTCCTGGTGTATTCGTTCTGGTCATACACAGTCCCGTTCAATTGTTTTCACGGTTCAGATATCTTCCGTCCTGTACATGCTGACTGTGCCACTCAAAACTCGAATACAAAAATCAATCATGTTCATGTCTTTTTTGCCAAGCAGTTACACCGCTTTCCACACATGAAGAGACATGTTGTGGCAAAGTATGATTTCGACTCCCAGCAAGTATCTGCAGAAAACTCCACCTGTTCCCTATTCGGCAGTGCCTGCAGATTAATTCCACACTGCACTGTATTTGAGTTCTAGCCACAGAGCTGTTTTTTTATTTAGTTCTTTTTCTAAGACACTTGTTCATGGCTCAGAAACATAAGATATGCAAAGACACATGGCAAAGGATATTTGGAGTTAACAAACCTTCTCACAGAGAACAGAATGTCTGAAGCGAATCCTCCCTAATACGAACAAAACAAAGAGTGAGATAACACGTCATAGGATCCACGCACCCAAGCAAACAACTGTACACTTGTCAACACAAAACACTTGCATCCGACTAAACACCAGCAGTGTATACTGGTACGTTCATCAATGACAGAAAAACCAACACAAACAAGTACCTCTTGAGATCAAGTGTGGACAAAATCTTCATGTTGTTTGCTTACAAAGGCATTAAGGAGCAATCTAGGGCCTTGAGTCTTAATGGAGGGAAGATGTTGAGCAATAACACCATGATCATTACCATTGAGGTGGAGAGAAAGAATGTTGATAATGTTCCTTTAATTCCAAGCTCTCTGACATTAATAAATCATTCAGATAGTTGGAGAAAAGGTTTTCTGAATCCTGTTTGGAGTGCTGTGAGGTTTCAGCTATGTCATCTATTGAGAGGACATCTCTCTTATTTAGTGTTTGCATAGTTTTTGGATGGAAAGCCTCCATGTTGGGGAAGTGTGATTCATAAGAGGATTGTTTAGATTTCATGGCAACATGGTGCAACTCAAGATAACACTTTCAATGAAGCAATAAGAGGTTCCAAATTATAGTTAGATACTCAAAAGCCTCCATATTAGCAACATATGATTTTAAAAGGATTCTTTAGACTTCATGGCAACACAGCCCAGCTCAAGAAAGAACTTTCAGCGAAGGGAGAAGATGTTTCAAAATAGAGTTAGATACTTGGATGCTAGAGAATGTTGACAACAGTACGAGTTTTCTTAGAGTAGGCATAGGCAAGAGAGAAAATTGAGAAAAAAACAATGCCTTTTGCTTATGGAAGAAACCACTAGTTTCGTAATTGCCAAGGTGATTTCATCTAGATAAGAAATAGTTTTGTACAAAGACAATAGGTAATTTAGCAGTCATTAGGGCATTTTTGTCCAGAAAAGCTATGTTTATGTAACCACCCCTTGATGCAAGCTATTTTAGTACATGACATAAAACAAATTCTGGCATTCCAATTTCCTGAACTATTTAACTTCCTTTAGCTTATGCACTTTTATTCATGATTGTAAACATAAAATAAATGGTTGTGAACCCAAATGGGATGATGAAAGTGCATGTAATTAGGATTATAGAGGAATTTAAGGAGTTATAAGAGATAAAGAAAGAAAGAGATTATATTAATGTCCATGAATGACCAAAAGTAGGTCAATGGGATGCAAAATTACATCAATTTTCAATATAAAATTTTAGGAAGATAAACTTAGAAAGGGCCCCACAAAGGGGAAGAACAAAAACAAAAATAGGGGATCACCAACTCAAGTAGTTAAGAAACTAGTACAAATAGCCAAGAAAAGGGAATAAGAATTCCAAAGATCAAAATCTTAGTAAAATTAGAGATCACTGAGTATCATTGTTTGGGCTATAAATGGTGAAGTCATTCATGCCATCATTGATCAATATGAAGGGACCAATACAATATTCTATAGAACTCATTGGGAAGTGTACAAGGTCGGGAGGGTTGAGTGAAGTACTCCCCTATGATTACATCTAACATCCAAGGTTGAAGAAACTAGTGAAAAAGCTTGAATGTGAATTTTCAATGTGGTTGTGGGGTGGCCAGAGAGAGGCATAGATATATGTGATGAGGAGCCAAATTGTGTCATCAGGAGGTAGGAACATGATGCTGAGAGTGAACATGTTGAGGTAGAAGTTGTCAGAGACATCGTCTTACAATTCTATCAATGTCTATAAGAGAAATATCCATCTCAAAGGCCGTTTTGAGTTGTTGCTATCCTAGATATGTTGGAAAGAGGAGGAAATCAACTTGGGGGCTTTAGTATCACCAAAGGCCCCATGTAAGGATCTACATTAAAGGGTAATGGCCTCCCAAAGATAAAGGGTCATAGTTTCAAATATAAATTATGTCTAGGCAAGAACAACACAATGAGGTGTTTTGGGAGTTTACTAGAGATCTTAGGGATTTAAATGAGTTAAATTTGAGCTAATAGACTTGTATTGTTGTTGGAGATGGTTATTAAGTGATGTACTCAGCTCACATTTTATTGGAGTTTTCTCTTGATCTACATGTTCTTTAGGGAAAATCCTTTTTCGTCATTTTGTGGTGAATCTCATTTCCTTGCAACTTTTGAGTTAATACATTTCTTAAATAATTCCAGTCTTCATGTTCTTCATTAACACTTGGTTTTGATGAACTATCATATGAGATCTTCATCAGAGTTTACATATCAAGTTGTGCTAACCCAATTTCTTCAACCCAAATTATGCTTACAAAGGGTGTATTTATAGAGGAATGTGCCAATAAAAGTTTGGGTTCATTCATGAAGGGAATCAAGATGTTTGGGGAAGGAGAGAAGTAAAATACAATTTTTGCGCTGACATAACCTGTGCAAACAATTTTGTTGAAAGCATTAGCTGTAGTGGGAGGCAGATTTGTAATCACTGCATTGATTACAAAATCTATTAAGTGTTTATGTAACTGCATCCTACATTAGATTGATGATTCTGCAAAAATAGTGGGGACTACAAGCAGAAAAGATTGAATTAGGATGGAAAGAAGTTGAGGGGCTAGGAGGGACTATGAGGCATGATGAGACAGGGGGCTTGACTAATGCAATTTGTCTTGGGGGCCAAAGTTACTTACCATTTTTTTGCCATGTAGGCTTTTAAAGTCTTATATTCATCACATCTCTTAAATTTTGATATGATGCATTGTTGGGTACGTACATATTTATTCCCTTGGAATAGGCATTTTGCAGTGCTCGGCAAACATGGTTTTTCAAAAAAAGGTGATAAATCAGATCTTTTGACTTGTTTTTAGTTTTACCTTTGATCTACGTTTTGTGTCTTGGAAGAGTACTGCAGAATTGAGAAAGGATGAAATCAAGCATAGCATAGTAAAATTTGGCTAATTTTTAATTTAAATTGGTAGACAAGAACTTACCATTTCAATGAGACTTTACTGTATTACTTGTTTATGCTATTCATATTCACATATCTGTATTTCATGTTTATACTCATCATACTACTTGCCCATTGACAATGCAATATAGTGTCATAGGGGATGACTTGTTTCAACTTTCAAGTGTCAATTACTTAATCATAATCCTTAAATGGGCCAACTATGGATCAGGTTTTTTCATTTTAGAACAATGTTGTTGTACATTCATCAAAATTTAATCATAGAATATCACATTTTTAATCATTACTGTAATGCTTGTTACTTTGAAAAGATGATCAAGAAGGGCTCTTCCACAAATGTATCTTATTCTGTTTTTCTTTGTCCAAGGTTTTATTTATGATTTTAAATTTTAAATCTATTATCTTTATATTGAATGAGTTTCCTTAATTGAAGTTATGTTAAATATTACAACTGTTATTTGAATTGCATAATAGACTTCAATATGTCAAGGTTCATTGTTACACACTGCAAAGACAATTATGATTTGTATAATGACATCTAAATAGCCTTCAACATGCACATTGGTCCTTAAGCAAGAAAACCAAAAAGAAAGAATTCTGGTAGCCTAAGAGGACTGAAAGACAGAAAAATGGATCTTGGAAAGGATTTTTCTTAGAATTTTACAAAACTATCCATTTTTTTGCGACAGATATAACTTCGATCTTTACATGGTAAATTACCAAATTCTAATTCATGAAAATTGTAATTTTTTAGTTACATTTAGGAGTGAATGCTGGTGCTACGAAATTTGCTGTTGAATGCCGGGCGTTGAATGAAGCTACATTTCTCTATCCCGATGAGCTGGGTTGGCAGCCTCAGGTATTCTAACCAGTATTTTTCTTATCTTCATGTGATAACTTATGATAGTTGTCCTGTCATACATAAAAATATACAGGTTTTATTTCGTTCAATATTTGAGAGAACAAATGAAGCTTCAGTTATTTGAGCTTGAGTTAAGCTTGGCAGTTATTGGATTTTGTTGTATGATAACTTAAATACCATATTCCAGCATACAGATAACTAATTGATTCTTTTATTGCAGAGGGAGCCCATTATTCCCGAGAATGGTGACATCTCACAAATAATAGAGGTGATATATGTTTTTCGTTTGCATATCTTTTGTTGAGGTACATAAGCTGTCAAATGCATTTCATTTACTCTTGGAAGTCAAAATTGCAGTCTATTTATTAGATTGTGATCTAGTAATTTTTAGAAGGTTATTATTGAACCTTTGGTAGCTGTACATGTTGCCAGTGATGTTTTTGTTTGTTGTAAGATTTTCTGCCAGAATATTATCATGTTTAACTGTTGTGTTTGTGAGATCACTTGCCCAACTACCAACATCCTGGCATCAACACAAATGTCTACAAAAGTTGTATGGTATGCCCTGGAGTTTTCTTTGCAGCATGTAGGAATCTTTCAATCAAATTTCCAATCACTTGTAGGTTAGGATCTTGCCAAAATTGAAACGGGAGATATAGGAGGTATTCAAACAGGAATTGTGGCAAGAGTCATTGTTGGGGTATTGAGGCTTTTAACATAACAAGTATGTCTGCAATGTACGGTGAGATTCTAGAATTTTATTTCTTTCAACTTTTGACCCATATTAGGTGATAAAAATCCCTCTGCATAGGGGAATAGTGTAACATAAAATTTAATCTACTTTAAACTTGACTTTACATTAATATGAGTTGGGAAAAAATGTGAGTTTTCTGGAATCTAAAGTATAAATTTGACAAACTGAGTTCAAAAGTGTAAATAGTAGAAAATAAGGAACTTGGCATGAAAGTTTGCAAGTGCCATATTTTCTATAAAAAAATCAAGATGGTCATATTTGTTGCAAAGATTGCAATCTTATTTTTTCTTTCCTCGAACATAGGTTTAAAATGGGGAAAAAGATACAAGACTAAAAAAAATGCTAAAATACTCATAAAAACAAATAAAAAAACTGCAAGTGTTATTTCATGCCAAATAGAGTGCATATAAAAAGAAACAAAGTCGAAACTTCTATTGTAAGACATAATTGAAGACTCAATGTTGCCAATTACTATCAGATTCCTCTCAAGAATCAAATTTTCAGTCTTGGAATATATATTGCTATATACAAACAAAATTGGACAATGCTAATGCATCTAAGGAAGCCATGACTAGAAATATGAAGTTGAACTGGATGCATTTGTATCCATGTTCTTCACACTAGCATAGTTGCAATCTTCCAAACTTCATTCAAGATAGGGAAAAAGCTATGGTATTGTCAATTACCCATATTAAAATGTGTTTATTTTTCTTTGATTGTGAGTTTTTGCCTGGTCAACCTGGGTTTGACTGGATGTCGATTGGTATCCAATTACATAGGTGTGTTTGTCAGACCCAGCACAGGCAGATGATCGGGAGGCAATTACTTGTGGCTAATTGCAAATAATCCCCGGTTTCTGCAATTATGTTCAACAGTGGCCTGCAAATGGGAAAATAAAAAATATCATCCCATGGGATCTGCTCTCTTGCTTTCTGTTTGCACGTATGGGTTCATTTTTCTGCGACTGCCATTTATCGATGCCTTTGGTACTAAGTTGACTTTTTGCATGGTACTGATTCTGGTTTCAACCATTCAAGAATATTTCATCCTGGTAACTAAGGTTAATATTTATCATGATGTTCCAAAATCTGACATTGGTTCTATGATTTAACCATTTTCTGTCCCATGAAACTCTAATACGCATTTTTTAGCTTTACCTAGTGCTTACAATGGGCTCAGAATTATTCTAGTTGAACCTCTCAATTCAAATAACTTAAAAAACAGTTTGGATGAAAAAAATTTCTTAACTGCATGCTAACATTTATGAGATAAAACTGCTTCTGCAAAGACCTTAAACTCAAATTTTTCTTGTTGATTTTTATTTATTATTAATGAACTTCTTGTAGATGTCTCTAAATCTTAATATCCTAGTTTTGAAAAAGAAACCTTGATGGTAAAAATCTTCTCAAAAACAATCTTTATATCCATAATATCATCAGTGAGCTTGGTAACCCAATCTCTGGTTGTATCAGCTTTAACTTGCTATAACAATCATTTCCATCCACATCTGCCGTTGTGGCATGAAGCCAGTGGGAACAGCTATGACAGATTGCATTAATCTTTTCCTTCCAGGTCTGCTGATGTGTTATCCACTTTTAATGTGGTCCTGCATTGTCATCCATGGCTCTAGTTGCTAGGTACAGCTGATCCTACCTTAATAATCTTCTCATAGAAATCATTTGATTCCAAGTTTTCATTTCAAAAATTTAGTAAAATCCTGATCTTTTATTTCATTCTAGTGATTCCTCCCCCCGAAGTTCAAAAGACACAATTGTTTGATTCCCACAAGTTCCATAGTAACATTGCACTCCAAAAGCTTGCAATTAAGCCCGAGTAATCACCACCCACCTTATTTGCCATGCCGTTTCCTGGGTTTTTTAAGAATTGGTTCTGATTTTTTTTATGTATAGTATAGCTTTCTGTCTTTTGGATCATTTTTACACTTATTGGAAGAAAATATAAGCATGGAAAGATTGGAAATTTTTAGTTGAGGGTCAGATCTAGGGCATTCAAAATTTTCAAGTTATCCTTTGAATAGATTAATTTCTTGAGTTGAAAGTTTTAAACACTAACGAGGTTTTTCATTTTATTATATTCTAATGAGAGTTCAGTCAATTCTATAAAACAGTGGATTGTCTCTAAACAGTAGGCCGTATTCAATGATGATATCCTGGCCTGCTATTATATCCTTTTAGATCCGAACCTATATATTTTATATAAACCTTCCTAGGTAAAAGTAAAATAGTTGGTTTTCAAATCCTACTTGGTTTCTTATAATTTTCTTTTTAACTTATTTAACTTTTTAACCATTTTTTTTCTGTTTTTAAACCCATGTAAATGAAGTTCGTCTACACTTTTGGCACACTGCTTCTATGCTGTGTAAATGGAATGCTCCTATGGCCAAAACACAGAACCTTACATGATGGTCATCCAACTTTAGACTACATATAGCAAGATTAAAATATGGCCAAACTGCCTCGCTTTATGATGCTGATGGATTTGAAACTTCAATAACTACTAATAGTGAACTGTGATTCCACAAAATTGTAGCTCCTTTTGATCCATTATGTACAATCCCACCTGTTTGTAATTAATAACTATGTTAAAAAACCAATTTACGAAACATATGGAGGATGCTTGGTGCTTAAGGGATAAGACTTTCAATGTCTCAGCAGACCAATTCATTCAACACCTTATGCATATTGTCATTTAGATACAGTGGTACTGGTTTTCTTCTTAGTATCCTTTCATGTCACTGATCTGGCTAATTTGAGTCAACCATACCTTCCCATAAAACATGAGTTTTATAATTGAGATTAACTAAAGTCATTAACTCTGCAATAGAAAGAAGGGTTACTACATGCTTTCATCTCCTTTTCTTTTTTATTTTTCCTTTGGCATGAGGATTATACATGTTAAGAGATTCTGGTTTTGCACTTGAACTGGGAAATATGTTTAGATATTCCTTCTATGTATTCTTACTTCCAAACACTTGTTCCCTGAATTGTACCTATACTTGTGTTTGATAAAGAAATTGTGATGGCTGTTAAGAAGTATTATTTGAGGCTTACTCTATAATACGAGTAGCTGCTCTGAATCTTTTGTAGTTTCTTAGTTCTTCTGTGGTGTCTTGCTGGGCCTGTTTGTTCTTTCTTTCTCTTTGTGAAAGGGTCAGGGCCCTCCAAAATCCCTGCTTACCTAATAAAAACATGAGTAACTACTCTGAGATTAAGGTGAGGATTATCTGATTGTATTGTTTCTGATGGCCATTTATTTATGAATATTTTAAAAAGCATAAACATGACCTTGTATTGAATCATTCCTTGCTAAATTTTCTAATTGTTCGAATGGTTGCAGACTGCCTTGCCTGTGAATGAAATTGTGCAAGCTTTGATTAAGAAAGGTTACGATGTCACCACATCCAATGATGCTGGCCGCTTTGTCTGCAATTATGTATACTACCACTCACTTCACCATGCTACCAAACGCGGCTTCAAATCTCTCTTTGTACATGTTCCACTTTTCACAAAGATGAATGAGGAAATCCAGATGCAATTTGTTGCAGCGGTTTTAGAGGTTTTGGCATCCATCTGACAACCTCCTCTGATTTTTGGATTCCTATGGGTGAGTATGGTGTTCAGCATGTAACGCACAGATTATGATGATTCATAGTCATACTCTCATGTATTGGCAGTAATGCATTTCTTTCAAAGTGTAACAGGGCTCAAGGCTGTGGTCCAACTCCAATCTCTTAAGATAGCTTAAAAATGTGTGCTCACCAATCTAAAAGAATCATGCTGAAGCATACAGATTTTATCAGTTCCAATAAATTGAACTAGTTTTGATTACTTGATATTGATGTCAAAGATAAGACTTACTTGATGTTCATTTGTGTTTGCTAATGAGAATGGCTTTGCCTTTCTGAAGGATTCACCATTCATTCAAGACGAATTGTATATATAATTTAATTGGTATTTCCTAGTGTTGCCATTCCTTTCACTTACTCTTATGGTTGTCATCTTACTTCTAATATTGTTTATTGTACAAATTCACACCCATGCTACATCACAATAACAGTGTCCGTGCACATGTTTGGAAGAGACACGTAAAATTTGAGGAAACATTTTGTCATATTTTTCCCGCGAGTAGTTTATAAATCAGACGTTAGACAAAACACATGATACAGAGCAGGACAAATCAAATACAGAATATCGGGATGTTGAATTTTTTTTTTCCTGCTTAAGGTTTATTTTCATTTGTTTTCCCTGAAAAGTGATAGAAAAGATTATTCTAAGATCGATGACCGAGGGAAATCTATCATTTTTATTTGAAATCTTTTTAACAGGAATGCTTAATATTAGATATTAACAAATTCACCTTGAAGGAATAAGCATGAAATTAGGCGACTGTCTACATGAGTCTACTTGTCTCCACACAGCAATTAGAGTTTTGGTTTCTTTATTTTTTAAAAACATTTAAATTTTATTTTTTTGGTATCTTAGCAGATTTGGATTCAGCATTTAGAGATTCTAGGGCAGGTCCCCATGTCGCTGCTAAGCTTATTTTGGCTAGCAGCCGCTGCTCAATTTTTTTAACAGCATTTTGTGGAGCTAGTGGCCCTATGATTACGAAATTTGGCTGCTTATTTTATCTTTAATTGCATTTTAAATAAAATTAGTAATAATATTTTTTTCTGACAGAAAAGTCATAGTAAAAAGAAGGCAATAAAAAATGAGGGAAATAAATTTGTGAAGCCATATCAAATTTTTGCTTAAAATTAAGTAGAAATGGCATTTAAGCAACGGCATGGGGACATGGGGTTACACTTTTAGTAACTCTGATACAATAAATAAAATCTACATAGCGTATAATAGATAGATAAGAAAACTTGTTAACTTTGTATTAATTATGGGATTGATTCCCTTATATTGACATGCACATACAAAGAGAATATGATATTTTGTAATTTTGAAGCTTGTCATGTATATCAAGAAATAATTTTATAATTATGTAATAAGATGCTTAAAATTGTATAGGAACATACTTAATGGGCAAGGGTCCTAAGCATCAAACATGCATAAAAATATTTTATAGGCTTTTAGCATGTTTGCTACTTATTTTTCCAATGAGATTAGTTTTCTTTTGATACTTTGGGGAAAAGTCAATGGATGATATGCCACAAGATTGGGCATGGAAAATGGGGGCTATTTAGAGATCTTTGGCAATTTTGTTGAAATTGATTTAATGTTTGTTGCATCAAAATGCATATTGAAGATTGAGGAGGGATGCTCTTGAGTGTCATTATTAGGTTTGAAAGGAATTCACCTAAAACTTAAAAACTTACTAATTAACCTGAATAGGTAGGAATGTTGAATAGATTTAGATTTAACAATTTTAGAAATAATAACCAACATGCAACACAAAACAAGGTAAGACACGATATATATTTGGATAATCTTTTAGAAAAATAACTAGCATCAAAGGAGCATTCTATGTATTATTTTCAGCCAAAATTACAATATCATACGAGAGTAGTAGTTCCTGCAATCAAACTTTTCAATTGTGCTTTTGGAAAGGTCAATAACATAATCCCTAGAAATGCAAGTGCATACTTGACCTCCTTCCTAAGCATGCAATATATAGATAACTCTAAATCTAGAAATTATAAATGGTTTCCAATACTATGAGCTCAATTTGGGTCCTTATGTATATAGCTCAAATTAAAACATTTGTCTTGCAACCTAACATGAATAGTATGTGATTCTTAATAACATATTTCTCATGTTGAAGATGGGTGCTCCATTATCAACTATTTCACTCTCTGGTAGGTTGCTCATACTATTATACTCTCTTATAGGTTGCTCATACACATCATAAATCAATCAACCTCTTTCAATGATTTATAAACTTCAAAAAAAAAATTCTACAATAGTTCCAAGCCTTTTTAAAGATATTACAAAAAAATTAAAACCATAAATTTGAAATAAATCACTGATAATCAAGGATATAGATATTTTTCCCAATAGCTTAGATTAAAATAAAATGTTTCAAATGAAACATTCAAAACCCTTAATTTATATCAAATGTGATATTTGATTAAGCAAAAAGATTCAAAATACAGAAGCAAAACAATGACATTTAATGAAATACATTGAATCTCTGATATGTTCATGAATGTTGAAAGATGTGGTTTAATGCATAGGTACTTGAACTCTAGATTGTTCTAAAAAATGGGTAATGATGGAGAGATTTGTAGGGTTTCAAGGATGAAGATCAATGGTGGGTGTTAGCAATTTTTCTTGCTACCTCCAATCCTAAGTGAAATTCACAAGACTTGGACTATATGATTGAAAACTTAGACAACTAATCCAACCCTATTCACCACATGAAGACAACATAAATGCAACATGGACAAGGCATATAACCTTCTTCACTTCGAGCCTCACCAAACTTGGGGTATTCTCAACTTACAAGTTTGGACAAATGACAAACTTTGAACAACAAACTATAGACTTACGGTGGTGAATGTTTCTTAGCTCTAATGTAATGGGTGTTCATATTTTGCCTAACTTAAAGCACAATTTTATTTAGCTTCAAACATACTGAGAACAAGACTACACTACTCCTACTCCTACGACATAAAGTAAAATGACTTTGAATTTGGTTGGTATTTGGGACAAACTTAAGAAACTTCATTAGATTAGTACCTAATCCATAGTGCATAGAGTCAAGCCTAAAATCATAAGTATGTTCATATAACAAATATTACTCCAATCAATTAAACTTCAACAGTCATGTCTTACACAAATGAATGCATTTGAGCAACTACAAAATAATGCTTACATATCCTTCTTATTGCTCAGGCTCATCGCACCATGTATACAATGTTGGTTAGATCTAAGATCAAATTACTAAGAGGGGGGGGGGGGGGACCACATATCAAACTTTTAACCATTTAAAACTTTATCACAACATTCACAAGATTTACTATAGTAGCAGCAAACGAAAATATATTTAGTAGCAACAAATGAAAATATAACCATAAACACATCCACATGACAATGAAATACTTGGCACAGAGATTTATTTCGTGGAAACCAAAATAGAGAAAAAACCACAGTGAGGATTAGAACCCACTAAATGATGTACTTTTCTAAAGTACACCCTGTGAGGAGCTTAACCTTGTTAGGAGTTTACAAAAGCACTATTAGGTGCTACTCGGTTAAGGGATTTACCTTAGCCTTGTTAGAACCTTTACCCTATTAAGAGTAGCATTGTTACATGACTTCAAACACAAGCTAATGTGCCACCCTGTTAGAGGATTTACAATAGGGACCTTCTAGGATCCACTCGATTAAGGGATTTGAACTGTTGTAACTGGTAGGGAACAATAGAGAGAATGATCTGTAATATAGCACTACCTCTGCTTGATTAGATCTACTGAAGCACAAAATATCTTCTCAATGCACTTAACTCTGCACCGGCTTGATCACAACTAGTTCTTCACAATTGCACTTATCTAACACACAATCAACACTAAAAAATTTCAACTTCATCTTTTATATATTGTTCATCAAGCCCTTGAGTTTTCCACCTCCTTAAGCTAGCCCTAAACGGATTACGATTTAACTTTTAAACTTCCCGCTCAAATCTAACACATCAATACACATATCTCAATGTATAAAACAATTTTCCTATACCGCATTAGCCAATACAATGATTACATAGGATTTTGTATCAAGTAGTCAAGCACATTTTGACCAAACACAAGCTTCCTCTAGAATCTTCTTCACACACTAGCATCACACAATGTGATGCCAGATCATCATCTCCAATCTTTAAGACATGTCACCAAATCATGAGTGACTCAATCTAAGTCACTGCAACCTCTATACCGATCACTGATCAAAGATTCATCAACTGACGCTCAAGAACATAAACACTTTAACCTATTAACAACTTTGACTTTTCTCACCGGTCACCTATCATTCACACCACTCAAATGATTTGTGATTGCAACCATAGATTCTAAACACTGTTGACCACCATATCCTATAACCACATCACATGAAACAACAAATTTTTGACAAACCAATCAAATCACCTATCATCTGTCACTAACTATTCTAGAAATTTCTCTAGCTACCTTCATCAGATCATAACTTCCTTACCAATCTTCATCAACAATAGTGGTCATGCATTTAACATTTAGAGACATCCCTAAGTCTCTCATAAGAATCACTGCACCTGAGTCAATATTTGACATCAACACTAAGATCGTCATACTTATACTTAGCAATATACTAGCAACACTAAGTCAATATTCGACATCAATGACAACTCAATAATTGATCATCATGCAATCAATTATGTATCATTACAACACTAGAAATCACTTATCATCAATGCATCAATTATACCAACAATCTCCCCCTTTGACATTGATGGCAGCACTCTCTTCAATACTCACTTCTGCATGATACATTCTACATTTTGCTTAATAGCAACAACACTAGGAATAGAAAAATGTTCCCACTTCTATCTTTACTCAATCTTTCAATTAATCCCCCTTGCATTGAACTTCTCTCATCTGCACTGTTGAACATTCTCCTTACTTCTTTACTTACTTTCTTCCTTACTTTCTCTCCCCCTTTGACAACAATGTCAAAGGTGACAAACACACCTGATATTTGCTTTGTTATACTTGACTAATCACAACATATCACTTCATAAACTACTCCCCTTAAGGAGTAGCCCGCAACATCAATCCAAATATAAAATATTCACTGTATACAATTGGATTGATGCAACTATATCTTTTTCAATTCAATTTAGATAGGGGAATAACCCCTAACTTACCTCTTAGATACTCAAATGTATCCTTAGGTAATTGCTTAGTGAAAATACCAACAACTCGCTCCTTAGTTGGCACATACTCCAACCTTACTTCCTTTTCCTGTACCTATTTTCTAGGAAAATGATATTTGCTAGCTATATGTTTAGTCTTAGAGTGCATCACTAGGTTTTTAGAAATATTAATGCACTTGTATTGTCACAATAGATAACTACTAGTTCAGTTATCTTCTCTTGAATTCCTTCCAAAATCTGTTTAATCCATAATACCCATGTACAATTAATTGTAGCAACAACATATTCATCTTCAACTGTTGATTGTGATATATAGTTCTACTTCTTACTTGTCCAAGATACAAGCCTATCACCAAGAAAGAATGCACCTCCACTTGTGCTCCATCAACATTTCCTGCCCAATCAACATTAGTAAAACATACTTAAAGAGAAATCACCTTTATGCCATACTAAAGACCATAATTTTTAGTTTCCTTAAGATATTCAAATATTCACTTCACCGTAATCATATGTGATTCCTGAGGATTAGAAGAAAATCTAGCCACTAATCCAACTACCTGTGCTATATCTGATCTACTGTGCACTGTAGGAATTGCTAACATGCAAATCCACAGACCCCGAATACACCTGCATGCAAGAACCTGATACAAAGTAGAAGCAAAAAGATGAAAAAGAAGAACTCAGATGTTTACTCAAAATGTGAGAGCAAAATTATCAACTGAATTCATTAAAGACAATTAAAAAGTTCAACCTTAAAAAGGTGAATGAAACCCTAAAAGGGAAATACTAGGTTGCACATTATTAATTAAGAATTAATTAATAATGCACCTAAGAGACGCTTAAGCAACTAGAGTAAAAGGAAATAATACTCTAACACCCCCCCTTAAGCTGAACGCAGGGAGAAAGCAGACCTAGCAAGACTAAGAAAGCAAGAAATGGGTCCCGGCAACAAGGCCTGATTAGGTACCCAGTACAAGGAAATCTCTGTAAACCGGAGACAAAGGAGAAAACCCAGTGGGAAAAACCCCTCTCCAAAAAGAGATATAAAAGCAAGCAAAGACAAAAGGCATGACTTCAAGAGACTCTCTCAAAGCCAGTAGTACAATGCGTGCTGCTAACCCCCCCCGAGAGAGAGGGTCGATGCTCCAAAGCCCCCTAGAATGAAAGAACCCCTGGAGCAATGAGCAAACCACTGTGACTCCAATGCAGAGGAGTGAAGGTCAGTGGGTGCTGAAGAGGAGACCTCGAAGGATGAGGTGTCACTGGAAGGCCGAGCTGATGCTCAAATGAGAAGACACGAGGATCCTGAAAGGGAATCCCCAATGCAAGTGGTATGACAGGTGTGCTGACACTGTCATGAGAGAGGAGATGAGTGTCCTCTGAAGAATCCTCAACAACTGCACCTGGTGGCTCGATGAATGGAGCTGGAGGATCAAGCAGTGCTGAAGAAGAATCCGGCTGAATAGAAAAGTACTCCTCAGGATGTGGTGTGGTAGTCACAACACGGGTCTCAGGAACAACACAGAGGTTCAAGCGACCTGACTGCACCACATGATGCTCTCTCGAAAGAGGAGAGCTGAGCTCCGTCAATGGAGAAGGTGGACCAAAGTGAGAGAAGATGTAGAGACGGGAGGAGTGATCAACTGTCCCTGTAGCAATAATGCCTCCTGTCACACTATCCCTGATGAAGGCTGAATCAGCTGTGAACTCAACTGTCTTCCCTGACCCACTGCGTGTAATCTGATAAATGGAGAGAAGGTTTGCAGAGAGAGATGGAACATATAATACATCATTGAATGTGCCATCCTGAATGCTGACTGAACCTGTCCCATAGACTGTCTGTACAGTGTTATTCCCCATGAGAATATGAGGAATAGGAGAAGTCTCAAAAGAAGAAAACAACTCCTGAGAAGATGCCATATGGTGAGAAGCACCGGAATCCAGTATCCAAGGGACCTGTGAAGGGGATGCAACAGATGCCCGTAATGCATGACCCTGTCCAAAATCCTGTCCAGATGTCGAAGATGAGGCAGAAGACTGAAAAGCAGACCCCTGAGAGGTGGAAGATGATGGAGAGGAAATAGCGCTCTTCTGAAGGAGAGCTTGCAAATCTGCAATCTGTTTCTCATAACCATCACATCTCTTCTGAAAACACTGTGACTCATCATGGTTCCTCTTCTGACAATAGGAACATGTGGGGTTCTGAGTCTTCTGATTCTCCTTCTTAGGAGAAGATGGTGGGCCAGTGGAGTGCTGAGAAGAGGAATCAGATATCTGCTTCGGCTTTGGCTTCTGTGAGTCCTGAGATGACTTGGCAAGCAATGCCTATGACTGTGAACCTATAAGAGAATACATCTGACTGAGCTTGGACTGCTCACGAGTTAACCTGTCACAAAAGGTCTCAAAAGAGGGCATGACATGCCGAGTACCCAGTGCATCCATAGTGGAGTAGAAGGTAGAAGTGAAGATCTGATAAGGACCACGAAGCTTGGAGAGTATCAGGAAGATACACTCATCATCTGACTTCGTCTTTCCAGCAACCTGTAAGATGGATCGAAGGGACTTGAACTTCATCAGGAAGTCCTCAATGCAAGTGAATGAGTCAGGTGCCAAGGAGGTGAACTCTGCATCTATCTGGAGAATCCTGAACTGATTCATGGTGCCAAACAAGGTGGAGAACTTGTCCCACATATCCCTGGGTGAGGTCAGACCATCCAGGTGGAACAATAACCCATCTGAAACATTCATGGCAATGAGGCCCATTGCCTCATCCATCCTATTTCTGTGCATAAGTGCCTCATAAGGTCGCTGAAGAACTGGCTGAACAGCATCCATGCAGGACCATAAACCTCATGACATGAGGAGTCTAGTCATGTGTGGCTTCCATGTGTGATAGTTATGGGGTGTCAGCCGGGCCACAGAGGGGTCCGACATTGAGAGAAGAAAAGACAGAAGTAGAAGGGACTATTTTTGGAAGTAAATAACAAAAAGTAAAATGCACCCCCCCACAATGTATATATTCTATCCCCTGAGCACCACGAATAATCAATTACTGAAAGCACACAAAAAATGAGGAGAAAACCTGAGTTCCAGAAGCCGAATAGGAGGAGAAATGAAGCTTCAACTTCAACACTGAGAATAGGTAATCAAACGGCTGAATCAAAAAATGAAACTAGCACCATCGCATCCGGCTTGGAAACAACTTTCCGACGATATTTCATTTTTTGAAAACGGATACCGGATGCCCAAGATATAGACAAAAAACCAACTGTACCTCCAAATAACAAGCTCCCTGGAAAAAAACAGGGCCCACCGTAAATTTGACGGCCGGTTGGCCGTCGGCTGACGTCCTGGTGACGTCAGCTGACGTCACTGTCGGCAGCTGGGCGGCGGCCGGGCGGAGGTGGGGCGCGGGAGGAGCCCGAGCGGGGTTGAGCGGCGCAGGAGCGGAGGGAGGGCGGCGGGTTTGAGCCAGTGGAGGGCCGGTGCTGCGCCGGTGGCGGGCCGGTGGTGCGCCGGTGAACCCGCCGGTGGTGGTGGTCCTCCGGAGGCGCGATTTTTTTTTTAACTGGCTGCATTTTTTTATACGCAAAAAATCATTAACAAATGATTTTTTTAAAATTTTTTTTTGAGAAATGACCTCGATTTTTGAGCCGTACGGCCCTAGGAGGCCAAGAAATTTTCCCTGTGCTCCCGGAGGCTAAATAGGTCAAACTTTATGTGATTTCGACTCTCCCGGGCCTTCTGAACGCAATGGCAGAGTCTGTTTTGGCTCAAACGGCTCCAAAAAGTAGCGCCTCCTTAGAACTCACAGAAAAAACCCCAGAAAGGCTGTGACTGACTTCTTCGAATCGCGGCTTCAAATATCTTCAAACCAGACAGCAGCAGGGCAGCTCTGATACCATGTAGGAATTGCTAACATGCAAATCCACAGACCCCGAATACACCTGCATGCAAGAACCTGATACAAAGTAGAAGCAAAAAGACGAAAAAGAAGAACTCAGATGTTTACTCAAAATGTGAGAGCAAAATTATCAACTGAATTCATTAAAGATAATTAAAAAGTTCAACCTTAAAAAGGTGAATGAAACCCTAAAAGGGAAATACTAGGTTGCACATTATTAATTAAGAATTAATTAATAATGCACCTAAGAGACGCTTAAGCAACTAGAGTAAAAGGAAATAATACTCTAACATGCACCACATACTATAGCTTACCAATCATGGACCTCTAAAGAATCTCATCCACCTCTTTAGAATCATCTTCTTTTGATAATTTGCAACCGGTTACCATAAGGGTACCAACTGATTTTGAGTCCTCCAACCCAAATGTCTTCAATATCTCTTTCACATATTTGGATTGGCTGATGTAGACACCTTCTTTTAGTTGTTGAACCTGCAATCCAATAAATATTTTGATCTCACCGATCATAGACATCTCAAATTGTTTTTGCATCTCATCTGCAAATGATTTGCTCATCTCTTCATTACCACCAAAAATGATATCATCAACAAATATTTCTGCAATCAGTAACCTATCATCTTTCTCAATCTTAAAATATACATTACTGTTGTCACTTGTTCTTAAGAAACCAATCTGAATAAGATATGATTGCAATCTCTCATACCATGCCCTATGTGCTTTCTTCAATCCATATAAGGCTTTCTGTAATTTTCACACCATGTTCTTACCTTCTGCAATGATAAATCCTTCTGGTTGTTCAATGTATACCTCTTCTTCCAATATACCATTGAGAAAAGTTGACTTAACATCCATTTGAAATACCTTAAATCCTTTGTAAGCAACGTATGCAAGCAGTATCGACTTACACCTTCAAGTCTGGCCATAGGTGCAAATGTTTCACCATAGTCTAGGCTTCCTCTTGTGCATATCCTTTGCACACCAATCTTGCTTTGCTCCTTACGACTTCACCTTTTTCATTCATCTTGTTTATGAAAATCCACTTAATACCGATTACATTCTTGTCCACCAGTCTGGGTACTAATGACCAAGTTTTATTCTTTTCAATCTACTCCAATTATTCTAACATAGCTTTCACCCAATCATTATCTTTCAATGCATCATTCATAGTTTTGAGTTCAATTTCAGATAGAAAACATGTACTTTCTCTTCACTTTCTTCTAGTTAAAGCACCAACATTTCTGTCACCAATAATTTCATCAGATGAATAATTCAATCTCACATACCTTGGCAATACCAGTTTAGTTCTAGGAGCACCTTCAACCACTTGAATCAGTTCTTGTACATTGACTTGTCTCTCTATCGATTCTTCTATTGAGCTTTGCTCCACCGATTGTACATATACAAATCTATGATAATCTTTGGGTTCCTTCTTGCTGGATTCTTCATTCCGCTAAGAAAATTCATCTACTCTTACATTAGCACTTTCCACTATCTTATTTGTTATCTTGTTCAAGCACTTGTAGGCTTTTCTCTTTGTGGAATACCCTAAGAAAATTCCCTCATCACTTCTTGGGTCAAACTTTCTTGAATTTTTATCTCTTTTTATGTAACATCTACGACTATGCCACAACTTATAAGGAGTTTGGTTTACATACCTTTCTTTAATTGAACTCTGTTGAATGTGTAAACAATAGTACACACTGCTTCTCTCCAAAATGTCTGTGCAACACCTTTCTAAAACATTAATGTTTTGGCACAATCAAGGATAGACCCGTTTCTTCTTTCAACAATACCATTCTACTGAGGTGTCCTAGGAGCTAACATTTGTCTTTTAATTCCCTATTCCTCGCACTATGAAATAAACTCATGTGAAGTAAACTCATCACCTCTGTCAGATCTAAGACATTTCAGGGTCTTACCGGTCTCCTTCTCCACTTTGTCTTTGTCAATATTGAACATGTAAAAAGTTTTTGATTTGTCCTTTAGAAACACAACCCACATCATTCTGGAATAATCATCAACAAGCAACATGAAATACTTATCTCTATAATAACTCCAAGTTCTTAGTGGACCACACATAAATTGGTATGAACTTAGTCTAAGATACTTTCAGAAGAGTAATTTTTACTGATAAAATATGAACTAGTTAACTTCCCAAGTTGACATTCTTTACACATTATATTGTTTGGCTTCACTAGGTTAGGTAAATCTCTCACTATCTTCATCTTACTAACTTTGACCAAGTTATCAAAAATTACATGACAAAACCTTTTATGCCATAACCAACAATCTTCTACCTTAACGATCATGCAATTCTTAATAGTAGAATTCAGATGGAACAAGTCTCCTTTGGTTTGTTCACCTATAGTAATTAATTCTCCTGATTTTCCAATGATTCTACATATACCTTCATTGAAATCAAGTCTATATCCTTTTTTATTTAATTAGGAAACACTCAACAAGTTGTATCTCAAACCATCAACCCAGTAAACACCATCACAATTTGTCTTATCATTCGAAGCAATGGATCCTTTACCTTTTACCATACATGGAGCATCATTACCAAATCTTACCAAACCTCCATCACATTCCTCCATCTTGATGAACTTTCCTCTATCACCGGTCATATGATGAGTGCATCCACTGTCTATGATCCAGTCACCGCTGTGATTCATGTTAGACACTAAAGATTTTTCACCTTCTTCAGAGGGTTCTTCCTTTACAATAACAAACACAATTTCTTCTTCATCTCTTCCATCAAATTCTTCATTAGTAACACCTTCCTCAGCTAGATAACATGATTTCTTGTTCTTGTCCTTATATCTCCTTGGCTTATCCTTCCTATCATTGTCAGGACATCTAGAAGCAATATGTGGACAATTTTATTACATGCAAAGCATTTCAAAGACAACTTACCCTTATATTTATCTTTTCCTCTAAGAAGTCTTTTTTGCAAATAAAGCTTCCAACTCCTCATGTTCTCTTTCTTCAGACATAATAGATTCATAATCATTACAGTAAAATGATGAATAATTGTTAGATATATCCTTTCATTTCCTAGATGGTTAAAGAGTCAATGATGGCTTGAAATAAGCTTCAACTTTTGGCATACTGTTATCATAATTGCTTAATTCAAATGCAATCAGTTTTCCTATTAATGCATCAAGAGTAACTATGATGGTTCCTAGAGATCTAAGCTCTTGAATATCTAAAACTCTAATAGAATACTGAGGAAATAGAGTTCTTAACACTTTTCTTACCACATCCTCCTCTGGAAGATTACCACCAGCTCCACAGATAGAAATAACAACCTCTTTGATTATTTGACTATATTGTTCAATGTTCTCATTTTCTTGCATCCTTATTTCATCATACTTTCCTATCAGAATATCAACCTTTTCCTTCTGCACATGTGGATCTCCACCATAGACGGTTTTCAACTTCTCCCACATCTCATAAACAGTATCCAAGTCTTTGACATTAATAAATTTTGCATCTGAAAGAGTACTGGCAATAGCTTCCATAGTAGTAGTATGTTCTTTCCTAATCTTCAGTTGATCCGCAATTAGTGTTCCTGAAGGGATAATATACTTAGTAACCACATGATCACAATACTGATCACCCATAACTTTAAGATAAAGCTTCATCGGGCTGCACCATACTGAGTAGTTCTCTCTTGTGAATTTAGGACCTTCCTTTTGCATCATCTTTGGATCTCTGCCTCAAGCTGTTAAGCTTCACCACAACAAATGACCAAGGCTCTGATAACAATTTTAGTTCTGAGATCAAATTAATAAGAGGGGGGGGAGGGGGGGGGGTTGAATTAGTAATCTACCAGACATAAAACGTTTAACCATTTAAAACTTTATCACAACATTCACAAGATTAAATTTAGTAGCAACAAATAAAAATATAACCATAAACACATCTACACAACAATGAAATAATTGACATAGATATTTATTTGGTAGAAACCCAAATAGGGAAAAACCATGGTGGGGATTAGTACCCACTAAATGATGTACTTTTATGAAGTACGCCCTATGAGGAGCTTAACCCTGTTAGGAGTTTACAAAATCACTGGTAGGTGCTACCTGGTTAAGGGATTTACCTTAGGCCTATTAGAACCTTTATTCTGTTAAGAGTAGCATTGTTAGAGAAATTCAAACACAAGCTAATGTGCCACCTTGTTAGAGAGTTTACAATAGGGACCTACTAGGATCCACCCGATTAAGGGATTTGAACTGTTGTAACTGTTAGGGAACAACAAAGAGAATGATATGTAGAATAGAACTACCTCTACTTGTTCAGATCCACTGAAGCACAAAATATCTTCTCAACACACTTAACTTTGCATTGGCTTGATCACAACTGGTTCTTCACAACTACACTTATCCAACACACGATCAACACTACAAAATTTCAAGTTCATCCTTTATATATTGTTCATCAAGCCCTTGAGTTTTCCACCGCCTTAAGTTAGCCCTAAACGACTTACACTTTAAATTTCAGACTTCCCGCTTGAATCTAACACATCAATACACACATCTTAATGTATAAATTTCTTTTCCTATATCGCATGAGGCAATACAATGATTTACATATAATTTTGTGTTAAGGAGTCAAACATGTTTTGACCAAACACAAGATTCCTCTAGAATATTCTTCACATGCTAGCATTGCACAATGTGATACTAGATCTGTTGGAAACTACAATTGAAGCAATTGTTGTCTTGTCATTGATGTCAAACCTTAACTGGTAAGACTGTTGCTATCTAAGAAAGTACTATATCTATTTGATTGTTGAGAAGGATTAGGGCAAGGTTGATAACAATAGCACCTAAGGAAAGGTTGACTTATCTTGATACTTCAATGGGTACTTGATTATGTGGCACAATGATAAGATAATGTATTGCTTATCTAAGTAAGAAGTAAGACTAAGCAAGTAGGCTTAACCGAGCAAAAGTGAAGAAATTTGGTTTAAGCCGAGTGATGTTAGTGTCGACTGAGCCAGTATATACCGAGTAAATTCAGTGTTGACCAAACATCAATTAATTGCCGATGAAGACAATATTAGCCGAGAAAATAGTTTCAGTGGTGACCAGGCTACCCAGTGATGACCGAGGAGTTGAACACAGTATTGACCGAGCGTCGGTAATTTACATTTGAGGAAGAATTCAGATTCCTAGCCGACATAGTTGAATTCTTGGATTATGTAAATTGTGTTGACTTTATTTATTGAATGTATGGAAGCATTTAATGCACTGTAAACCATTTTATTGTAATTTCATAAAGAGATTTGAGATGTTTCTAGAAGGATGGATGAAGAACATAAAGTTGGAAGGATTTGATGAATCTGACCTAACCCTAAGATCTACGGAGGAGATTAAGCGAGAAAAGTTGGATCAACCTAAACGAGAGGTATTAAGGAAACCTAAGTGTGAGGTTGAATGAAGGATGCTGGAGTTATTGTTGTTATTGACTGAATAAGTAGAAAAGGCTGAAGGAGAAGGAGTTGTGATTGCTAGAAGGGATTTCTGAGCAGATCAGTGATGGAGATGGAAATGGATCACAGTTAGTAAGCCAACATATGTGTATGGAATTGGATCTGTTATTTGCAAAGTGAATTGTATGTTTTCAGATCAAACACTACTGTTACTTTCTAATCATTGTATCGGTTTTAAATCCTTTAATCAAGGTTGACCTAATAGTTATTTGTATAAATTTTTTGAACAAGGTTGTATTCTAATGGAATGTATGTAAGTCCTTTAACAAGGCGCACTCCTGACAAGGTGGTTGAAATCCTTTAACCGGGTCACACCTGATCGTGTGTTTGTAAACCTTTGAAAGGGTTGGATTTTCACAGAGCTCACTTCAGAAGAGTGAAAATATCAGTAACATGTTACAAAGTGGTTTTTCCCAAATTGGGTTTCCACTATAAATCATGGTGTTAATGCTTGTGTGAATGTTTTGGTTTGAGCATTTCTATGTTTTGCAAGTTAAATACTATTGAATAGTGGACTGCACTGTTATATGTTTCTAATATGCATTCAATAATGACCGAGTAGCTGTTGGTTATTAGATCTGAGTTGTTGAAGAGTTTTGAAAGTTTATTTATACATCTAGACCTGAGAACAATTGATTCACCCCCCCTCTCTGTTGTTCTAAATCATATTAACAAGATCATCATCTCCAATATTTAAGACACGTCACCAGATCACGAGTGAATCAATCAAATTCACCACAACCTCTATACCAATCACTAATCAAATATTCACCAACTATCACTCAAGAACATAAATACTTCAACCTGTTAACAACTCTGACTCTTCTCACTAGTCACCTATCCTTCACATCGGTCACTCAAATGAGTTGTGATTACAACCATAGCTTATAAACATTGTTGACCACCATATCTTGTAACCACATGACATGAAACAACAAAGATTTGACGAACCAATCAAATCACCTATCACCTATTACTAACTGTTCTAGAAATTGCTCAGTCTTCCTTCATTAAATCATATTCTCCTTACCGATCTTCATCAACAGTAGCGGTCATGCATTTAACATTTAGATACATCCTTAATTCTCTCATAAGAATCAGTACACCTGAAACTTACACAACACCTTGATCATCATACTTATACTTAGCAATATATTAGAAACACTAAGTCAATATTTGACATCAATGACAACTCAATAACTGATCATCATAAAATCAAATATGTATTATTACAACACCAAAAATCACTTATTATCACTACATCAGTTATACCAACAATGTTTAATTCCTTCCTTAAAGAAAACCTATACACAAATCACATAGTTGAAAAAGAATTTGCAATGAAAAATTGAAAATATCATTAATATTCCAACTTAATATGAAAATCAAGTACATAACTTGGAGACAATTATGTACTTCCCTTCATTATGAAATTACATTAGAGTTGATAAATGAGCACATAAACTCTCTTAAAAAAAACCTCTATTCCATTTACTTCGCTACATTAAATTCCCTTCAAATGAAAAAAATCAGAACCCTTAACTATGGCCTTGGTATTCCATTTGTAACTGCAAGGAATGCAACAAGCTACACATTGTTTACAAATATTCCATTTCTAACCGCTAGTAGTTTGTTACAAAAATATTATCCTAACAAATTATTTTATCATTGGTTTTGTCTTGAAAAGAAACTATTTGGTTGGTATACAAGGGAGCATTTTGTAGGCGCAGTAGTGAATCTAGTTGGGGATGGTTGAATACCTATTCAATGCAAGAAACTAGATCTGTAGGATATGCAGACCAAGCATCACATCCCATGGGTTCATCATTTGAAGATCAACTCTAAAAATTGGATACAACCCTCATATGGAGGCCCAAGGCCCCCCAAAATGAGACATTGATATTTACCCTTGACAAACGTCTAATTTTTATCACATTTAATAACATGATCGGATTCAAAATTTTACTTACCAACATCTGATCATATACATTATAATTGAAACCCCCCAATATGCTCTCATAGTTAGCAATGTGAACATACTCTCTAACATCTTGAGCTTCATCATTAGGTATCAACTCAAATATCTCATTGTTGCATGGAAAACTTATGTCACATTCATCAAACATATCACATTTAAGATGAACATAACACTTTTCAACATTCAACTCATTACCATGCCTTGTAAAAAACTCACTCAGTTGTAATCATATTGAAGCATTTTAGAAGATGTGTTTTGTCTCAGTCTAACAAACATATTTCCTTGTAATCAAATCATATTATATCTTGCATTGAAGAATTTTTTTTCAATATGCAAGTCCATCGTATGTTTCCCAAAGGTTGTGTGCCTTAGCTTGCAAGTCAAATCAAGATCTATGAGCTACCTTGGCCTTGAGCTTGAAACTATTGTAATCAATTTTGAACATATAGTGAGATAGAACTCTCACTCTAGTTTTTCCCCACATTGGGCCACATAAAAATCTAGATCTCCTTGTGTGTTGCATGTTTTGTTTCTTTTATTTACTTCTGTATAGATGTTAAATGGAATGAATAGATAATAAGTAGTTAAGTTTTTATATATGTTGATTCAACCCGCCTCCCAGCATCTAGAAGTGTTCAACATTTTTCATGGAAGAATATTGATCTGGATCTCAAAAGATAAGATGGAGGAAATGTGGGTACATGGATAAGTGAAAGGCAACAAAGTAGAAAAAGGATCCAAATTTTTTTCCGGTGCAAAAGAATCCTTTGAAAATTGAAAGAAATGCATGTATTTAGGGGGGATTATTCACTGCACACATCTTTATCCCCTCAAAAGTGTTGTAGATTATTTTTGGAAAGCTAATAGTTCAAGATGTGTTAAGAAATGGAGTAGAAGTAACAAATGTCAATTTGGCTTTCTCAAATAGTGATCTTGAAGAAGAGGTTTACAAAGGGAAGCCATATGGGTTTCATTTGTCAAAGGATCTACATTTGGTTTGTATTCTCAAAAAGGATTTGTATGGTCTAAAAAAATCCCTAAGGGCGTAGTATGCAAGGTTAGATAAGTACTTAATTCAAGAAGGTTTCAAGAAAGGTACTATAAATAGTATTCTTTATATAAAGATTGAGGAAAAAAATATATTAATAGTTTGGTATATGTTGATCACATCATCTTTGGTGTGGATGGGGTTGAATGTAAGAAGTTTGTAGATGAGATGCAAAAAGAGTTTGTGATGTCTATGATAAGTGAATTATCCTTCTTCCTTGGACTTCAAATCACTCAACTAAATGATGACATCTTTACTTTTCAGGCTAAGTATGTTAAGGGAATGTTGAAAAAGTTAAGCACGGATTATTCAAAACTAGTGAGTACACCTATAGATACTGGTTGCAGTTTGAGAAAATTGTTAGAATTAATAATCTTTCCTTGGTGTATTATTTTAATTTGGATAAGCCAAGGTATACCAATTTTATTTTGTCCTCTAGTCCAAGTGGGAGGACAACTCATATTTTGTAATTCCTTTAATAAGGAAATTAGTTTATTCCTCCTTATGAGGATTCTCACACTTGGCACACAATATGAATGTGATATTCAGTGGACATGGGAGTTACATTATAACTCCATCACTCATCTCTATTTAAGAGATTCTTCTCCACACACTTAACACAATTTTTTTCACTTTTACTCACTTTCTCATTTTAGCTCTCTCATTATTGTAATGAGCTTCTTGTTCATATTCTCTCTTTTTCTAGGCTTTTTTGCCTCATTCAAATTATATTCACAAGGGGTTTTCTTTCCTTTCCCCTTTCAAAATCATTGTCTCATTGTGTTGATCTTGGAGCATCTTGATAGCTTTTGATAGATATTGAAGCTATCTCTCTTTCATTGTGTTAATTGTAAAACTCTTCCTTTTGCTCACTCACTTGGATTCTTTCCTTTAGCTCTTTTTCATTTTTGTATGTTTCTAACATGGTATTAGAACTAGCTAAATCCTTGTTTTGAGTGTTGCATGAAGGTGTTGTTCAAAAGATATCTCGTTTGAGAAGAAGAAATTTTTTTTGTCTTTGTTGAGATTAACTTTTTGTTGCAGGTTTTTCTTTTTTTGTAAATCTAACATTTTGTTTAAATAGTTTTGGATGGTTTACTGCCATATCTAAGTCTATTAATCTTCATTTCAAGTTTTTTTTGCAAGCTCTAACCTCACCCTTTGTCGGGAGACCACAAGAGTTTTATTTCCTTTTTGCACGCAATAATTTCTACCTGGTTATTATAATATTGGTATGATTTTACAGGATCGTATAATCTAATCTCTATTGCAGGATTAAAAAATCTATAGATTTTAGTTCTTTCTAATTTTTGTGCTTGCAGGGAATACTTGATTTGTTGCAGGCATTTATCTACTATTTCATCTCTGGTTTTTCAATTTTTTTTGTCTTCTAACTACAGGCGTTTTCTGATTTTTATCTTAGTATTTTCCCTTATTAATTTTTTCTCACTAGTTTTACTTTGTTTTAGCCTTTGCCTTTGCAACCTTTTGTCTTCCCTTCAAACCTTTTTTTGATTTTACCTAGCCCTTGCGTGTGTTGTTGTTTTCTCTCATATCTTCCTTGTGTGTGTTGTTGTTGTGTCTCATACCTTCCTTGCTTTGGCTCTCTGAAGTTTATCGCATTAGCTTTTATCGCAATTGTCTGTAATCATAGCTTTCAAAGATGGTCAATCTAGCTTCTATCATAACATTCAAAGCATTAATCTGCCGCATATAACTTGTAACTTTTTTGTAATTATCATTTCAAATAAAAGTAAATTACATAAATCACATCAGCATAATCATTATTTTCTATTCATAACGTTCGCCAGTTAATGTGCATTGTCTTCATTTTTTTTTCATTCTCTCAGCAAGTTTTGATAACGTCTGTCATATATTATGTTGTATTCTAAATTTTGATAACGTCAATAATGCCAATTATTGCCTTAAATAAAGTTTGTCATATATTTTGTTATTATTTACTCTAATGTGTCTTTTAGTATTGTCTTATTCTAAATATCGCAACACTTTAGTGTATTAATATCATAGTTAAACCTTTAGTTTATCTCATTTTTTTAGTGTCTTCTCTGCAGTGAAAGTTTCAAGTTTTTATAAATCATTTAACTTTGTTTTATGTCTTGCAAAACACTTTTTATTTCTGCCATTCCACATTTGTCAGAGGCTATTCTTAGTGGTCTTTTAAAGATATTTATTTTATTAAGTATTCATTTCCACGTGAACTTTTAAGGACACCTTTTATTCAAAATTTTGTTGTATATATGCAAACTTATATTTAATTTAGTTTTTTTTAAAATTGATTAATATTAAGTTTTTTAAAATTAAGTAAGTTCTTTAATCACAATATTAAATTTTCATGATAAACTTTTTAACTTTCCAATTAACTTATTGATTAAGCTTTTAAAATTAAAATATAATATAAAGTTTTATTAAATTTTTTTAAGTTTAATTAATTTGTATTAAGGGAAGCATTTTTTTTAATTTTTCTTTTTGTATTATTTTAATATAAAAAATATTTATTTTATTTTTCTAAATTTATTTCAAACTCATTTAAACAAAAGGGATATGTGTGTGTGTGTGTGTTGGTATTTTTAACATTTTTTTAATCATGTCTACATTAATCTCTGAAATCAAATTGAATACTAATTACCATGCATGGAAAACACATATTTCTTTTATATTTCATTTTAAGCATTTGCTACAAGTTGTTATAGATGCCTCTCTTGAACCGGCTACCAATGCTTCTCAAACTGACAAAGATGCATGACAATTTAAAAATGACAAAGCTCTTGGATTAATTGGCTTTTCTATTGTTCTTGATCTATATGTCTTGATTAAACATTGCACCAAAGCCCATCAAGCATGAGATATTTTGCAACAAACTTATGACAGCTCCACCGAATCGGGGAAGATTCAACTCCAAGACAACTTGGTAGACTTGAGGTATATCCATTTCAAATCCATAGATGAATTCTTACTTAAATTTGATGCTATTAAAACTCAATTATGTGGTGTGAATGTTACTTTAACTGATATTAGATTAATTACTATTATTCTAAAGAACTATCTTCCTAAAGCATTTCAATAGTTTATGTAGGATTTGAGAGATACAAATCCACAGAACGCCAAGAATACCTGCATGTAAATAACTTGTTACAGGAGAGAAGCAAAAAGCAACAAAAGGCAAAACTCAGAAGTTACTCAAAATGTGAGAGCAAAATTATGATCCAAGTTAATGAAAAAAGAATTACAAGGTTCAACCTATAAAGGTGAACAAAACCCTAAAGCCTAAAAAAACTAGGTTGCACATTAATAATTAATAAAAGAATTAATTATTAATGCACCTAAGAGAAAGCTTAAGCACTAAAGAGTAATAACTTAACTAATTAAATCAATATGATTTAATTAGTAAGTAAACTAAATATTACTCTAACACCCCCCCTTAAGCTAAGCGCAGGGGGTAAGCTAACCTAGCACAACTATGAAAGAAGGAAATGGGTCTCGGCAACAAGGCCTGATCAGGTACCCAATACAAGGAAATCTCTGTAAACTGGAGGAAAAGGAGAAAATCAAGTGGGAAAACCCCTCTCCAAAAAGAGATAGAAAAAAGAAGAAAAAGAAATGTCTCAAGAGACTCTCTCAAAACCATAAGTACAACCAGCCCCCCCATGAGAGAGGAAAGAGACACCAAAGCCCCCCCAAAATGATGGAACCCCTGTGGAAATGATCGAACCAATGGAACTCCAATGCGGAAGAAACAAAGGCACAAAATAAGGAAACCCCTAAATGAGAGGTGAAACTAGAAGGCCTAACTGATGCTCAAAGGAGAAAACACGAGGATCCTGAAAGGGAATCCCCAATGTAGGTGGTATGACAGGTTAGCTGACACTGTCAAGAGAGAGGAGATGAATGTCCTCTATAGAATCCTCAACAACTGCACCTAATGGCTCGATGAATGGAGCTGGAGGGTCTGACAGTGCTGAAAAAGAGTCCTGTCGAAGAGAGGAAACCTCAACAAGATGTGGTGAGGTAGTCACAGAAGTGCTCTCAGGAACAACATAGAGGTTAAAGTGACCTGATTGTCCCACATGATTCTCTCGCGTAAGAGGAGAGTTGTGCTCCGATAATGGAGATGGTGGACCAAAGTGTGAGAAGGTGTAGAGATGGGTGGAATGATCAACTATCCTTGTAGCAACAATGCCACCTATTGCACTATCCCGAATGAAGACTGAATCTGGCGTGAACTCAATTGTCTTCCTTGACCCACTGAGTGTAATCTGATAAATCGAGAGGAGGTTTGCAGACATAGATGGAACATACAAGACATCATTGAATATTCCATCCTAAATGCCTACAGAACCTTTCCCGCAGACTGGCATAACAGTTTTATTCCCCATGAGAATGTGAGGAATAGGAGAAGCCTTAATAGAAGAGAAGATCTCTGGGAAGAAGATGCCATATGGTGAGAAGCACCTGAATCTAGTATCCAAGGGACCTGTGAGGGGGATGCAACAAAAGCTTGTAATGCATGACCCTATCCAAAATCCTGTCCAGATGTTGAAGATGAGGCAAAAGACTGAAAAATAGACTCCTGTGAGGTGGAAGAGGATGGAGAGGAAATAGTGCTCTTCTGAAGGAGAGCTTGCAAATCTGCAATCTATTTCTCATAGCCATCAAATCTCTTTTGAAAACAATGTGACTCATCATGAGGTCCCTTCTGACAATAGGAACATGTAGGGCTCTCAGTCTTCTATTTCTCCTTCTTAGAAGAAGATGGTGGGCCAGTAGAGTGTTGAGAAGAGGAATCATATGTCTGCTTCGGCTTCTTCTTCTATGTATCCTGAGGTGTCTTGGCAAGCAATGCCTATGACTGTGAACCTGTAAGTGAATCCATCTGATTGAGCTTGGACTGCTCATGAGTCAACCTGTCATAAAAGGTCTCAAAAGAGGGCATAACATGTCGTGCACCCAGTGCATCTATAGTGGAGTAGAAGGTAGAAGTGAAAATCTGATAAGGGTTATGAAGCTTTGAGAGTATCAGAAAGATACACTCATCATCTAACTTTGTCTTTCCAGCAACCTGTAAAATAGATCAAAGAGACTTGAACTTCAACAAGAAGTCCTCAATGCTGGTGAATGATTCAGGCACCAAAGAGGTTAACTCTGCATCTATCTGGAGAACCTCAAACTAATTCATTGTGCCAAACAAGGTGGAAAACTTGTTCCACATATCCCTGGGTGTGGTCAACCATCCAGGTGGAACAACAACCCATCTGAAATATTCATTGCGATGAGGCCCATTGCCTCATCCATCCTATTTCTCTGCATAAGAGCCTCATAAGGCCTCTGTAGAACTGGTTGAGCCGCATCAAGGCATGACCATAGTCCTTTTTCCATAAGCAATCTGGTCATCTATCCTTTCCAAGTGTGATAGTTGTGAGGTGTAAGGAGAGTGGCAGAAGAGTCCGCCATTGAGAGAAAGAAGAAAAAAGTAGAAGGGTCTTTTTGAAGTAAATTACAGAAAGTAAAGACCACCCCCCACAAAGTATAATACTATCCTCGTACACTTCAAATAAGTATGTAAGCACAAAAAACAACAAGGAAAAAACCTGATTTCCAGATGTAGAGAAGAAAAATGAAGCCTCCACTTTGATGCCAAAAATAACTAATCAAATGGAAAAAATAGGAAATGAAACCTGTACGAGAGCGACGGGCTTGAAAAGACCTTTTCGATGATATATCATATGTCAAATTTTGAGTACGTATGAGCCTTGTAGGACCAAAAAAATGCAGGTGCCCCCAAAATGCAAGCTCCCTGGAAAAAACCAGTCACTGCAAAAAAAATGACGATCGTATGCACGTCATGAGCCTGTTGATGACATCATCATGACCTGTGCTGACATCATCACTAGAAAAAATGGCAGCGCCAAAATTTTTGAAAATTGCTAGAAATGATGACATCACCCCATCGGGAAATGACATCATGCCTGCAAATGTGACGTCAGCGGTAGCAGAGGTAGATGGGTGGTGCTCCAGGGCGGAGGTGGCACTTCGGCGATGACCAGGTGGCACTTGGGTAGCGTGTCGACAGTGTTGGGCACGGGCGGCGTGCGGGAGGAGCGCGGGCTGAGCGGGGATGGCGCCTTCTACGTGCGCCAAAAACCATGATTTTCGAGAGTTTTTTTAAAAAAATTCAATTTTCGTGCTTGTACGACCCTTATTGGCCAAATTTTTTTTGCCAAAAGCTCCGGAGTCTAAATAGGTCAATTTTTATATGAAAATAGGGGTTTTTGGGCCTTTCGGATGCAACCGTGAGGTCGGTTTTTTCCCAAAGTGCTCCAAAAAAATGAGACCCCCCAGATCCAATATAAAAACTTTGAAAGAACTGCAACGCTTGAAAAAAGTGCCAATTTTTTTTCTTTTCTTTTTTGCAGGCAAAAAAGAAACAAAAAATAATATCCTGTAGAGAATACCAGATCTGAAAAAACTTGAAACCCTTAATCTCAAAAAACTGCTTCAAAAACACCAAAACAGGCAGCAACAGGGGAGCTCTGATACCATGTAGGATTTGAGAGATACAAATCCACAGAACGCCAAGAATACCTGCATGCAAATAACTTGTTACAGGAGAGAAGCAGAAAGAAACAAAAGGCAAAACTCATAAGTTACTCAAAATGTGAGAGCAAAATTATGACCCAAGTTAATGAAAAAAGAATTACAAGGTTCAACCTATAAAGGTGAACAAAACCCTAAAGCCTAAAAAAGCTAGGTTGCACATTAATAATTAATAAAAGAATTAATTATTAATGCACCTAAGAGAAAGCTTAAGCACTAAAGAGTAATAACTTAACTAATTAAATCAATATGATTTAATTAGTAAGTAAACTAAATATTACTCTAACAATTTATTACTAACATTCATTCTCAACTTGCTATTCCTAGTTTATCTCCTCAATTAAGTTATGGTATTTTTAAAAATTTATTACGTCAAGAGGAAGCTAAGTTATTGCAATTTGGTACTCTTAGATCTTATGAACATGCTTTTATGTCTAAGCATCAAAATCAAAATCATAGATCATATAACAATAATACCTCTAATAATAATAATTATCGTAATAACAATTATAATAGTCATAACACTACCCATCATAAAGGTAACAATAATTGCAATAACAATCTTAACTCAAATCATCAAACACCCCATTACACCTATTGTGGGAAAGATGATCATGTTACTAATACCTGCTTTAAAATGAAAAAGGATAAAAGACCCATGAATCAAAATCATCAACCATCTAATTCTGAGGAGGATAATGGTAATCAATCCCGTCATGCATTTACAATTTGTTATAATGTTACTACCCCCTTTTAAGTGGTATGGTGCATCTTCAGAGGGTATTTCTTTCTTTAGTATATTAAATTGCTACTTTATATCACTGATGTTGCTCAAATTTAATTTGTTCAAGTATTGTGAGTAATCTTACAACATTGCCTTCCCTTGGTTTATTATTGATTTCATTATTTAGCATTAAGTGCTATCAAATTTTATATGACCTATTATTTTGCACTTAGTTGCATCGTTTATAAGTTTCATTTGATCCATTTTTTTAATTTGTAAGTTGCACTAGGATGCACTTACTTCAGTTGATGTTCATCAACTTGTTCCATTTGTAAGTTTCACTAGGATGAACTTACTTCAGTTGATGTTTATCAACTTGTTTCATTTGTAAGTTGCATTGGGATGCACTTACTTTAGTTAATGTTTATCAACTTGTTCCTTTGGCTATTTTTTTCCTTATGGTGAGGATGGTGCTCTTGAAATCTTTCCCAGTATTTATTGGATATCTCTTCTAATTGGAAGGAAATATGTTTTTCTCTCTCATAATCCTTAGTTCAAATTATTATTTTAGCATATGTCAATATTTGATTTGTTTATGTTGGTTTAGATTCTTTTATCATTGCTGGTTCATTGATTATGGTACTTGTGTGTAGACATGATCAGCAAATAAAATCAAATATTGATTTGGTGTTTGAGTCATATGTTCTACCTAGCTTATGGTTTATTCTCTCTCATATATCTTTATGAATTACTTATGTGATAATGTTTTGCATTCTTCATTGCTTAGACCGTGAGTCATGTAGGTGGTGGATTCACAACCCATCCACTTACAGTGGAATGACTCATTAGTGGACTATCTATATCCATGTCATTGATTTAATGTTGATGCAAATTTCATTAGTTGGCCTTGTTTGTGGTCATTTGTGCATTAGTATGTTTATTTTGAGATAAGAGGATGGATTATGTTTATGGTACTTTGAGCATATGATTTATCTTGATATCATGTTAAGCTACATTATACTTTTTTATGATTGCTCATGATTAATCTCATTCTAAAGTTTTCAAAGATTCTCTAAAGTTGATGTATTTTGATACATATTATGAATTTCTTTTCAAAGGTGTACTGATTTATATCAAGGGTAGATCCCAATTATGAGAAATCTACTTGTGGTTTTTCTATTCTTTGATTCAGGTAATATATCATGGACCTTTCCAAAGGCTCAATTCAATCTCTTAACTCTATCCTATCTAAAGTACTAATTGTACCCATGGTTAAAGAAGCCTACATGAAGACTTGGATCAACACAATCAAATCTCTTCCTTGTATTGAATATCAAGTTGAAGATATTGTAAAGAGACATTTATATCCCATTGTAAAAAATTGAGTTTAATTCCCTTGATGTAAACACCCCACGTAAAGATTAAACAGGGGTGTTAGAATTAATAATATTTCCTTGGTGTATTATTTAAATTTGGATAAGCCAAGATATCTTATTGTATTTTGTCCTCTAGTCCAAGTGGGAGGACAACTCATATTTTTTAATTCCTTTAAATAAAAAAATTAGTTTATTCCTCCTTATGAGGATTCTCACACTTGGCACACACTTATTATGAATGTGGCATTCATTGGACATGGGAGTTACATTATAACTCCACCACTCATCTCCATTTAAGAGATGCTTCTCCACACACTTAACGCAATTATTTTTCACTTTTACTCACGTTCTCATCTTAGCTCTCTCATTATTGTAATGAGCTTCTTGCTCATATTCCCTCTTTTTCTAGGTTTTTTTGACTCATTCATATTATATTCATAAGGGGTTTTCTTTGCTTTCTCCTTTCAAAATCATTGTCTCATTGTGTTGATCTTAGAGCATCTTGATGATTTTTGATAGATCTTAAAGCTATCTCTCTTTCATTGTGTTAATGGTAAAACTCTTCCTTTTTCTCACTCACTTGGATTCTTTCCTTTAGCTCTTTTTCATTTTTATATGTTTTTAACAAAAATATTATGATTTTGTTCTTATTGATTAGACTCTTTATAGGTCTATGATTGGAGGAGTATTGTACTTGATATCTTCTAGACATGATATAATTTCAATGTAGTATTTTTTGTTGCAATATATCAAGCCAATCTTAAGAAATCACATGAAAAGGTTGTTAAAAGAATATTTAGATTTTTGAAGGGGAGTCCAAATTATGTTTTATGGTACAAAGATGCTAATTTTTCATTAAAATATTACACTAATGTTGATTGGACCAATTGTGTAGATGACTAAAGAAGTACCAATAGTAGTGCATTTTTCTTGGAAGATAGATTGATCTCTTGGTTCAGTTAAAAGAAGGATTCAATATCTTTATCCAAAACAAAAGATGAATATATAGTTGTAGCTTCTTATTGCACTAAAGTTCCATGGATGAAACAAAATTTAAAGGACATCAAAGTAGTGTACAATGAGCACATTTCAATTATGTGTAAAAATACTCGTGCTTTAAACATCTCAAAGAATTTGGTAATGCATTTAAGGACTAAACACATTTCTGCTAGATATCACTTTTTTGAGAGAGATGGTTACAAAAAAAGAATTCAATTTGGAGTATGTTTCTGTCAAAGATCAAATTGAAAATATCTTTACAAAGTCACTTTATAAGGATACATTTGAGTACCCCTAGGAGAAGCTAGGGGTTATTTCCCCTCCTTCTAGCTAATATGCATAAGATGGTGCATATTGTTGGAGCTCTAAATTTTGGGCAAAATTTGGAGTCCTATATAGTGATAAACCCTAAAAATGGCCTCTTAAACTCCATGCCCACTAATTAATGATGGAGTACATAAAATGGGATAAATAATTATATTAATTTTTAATTAAAATTTGAGGGATTAAGAAAGGAAGCTCTGCGACAAGAACAATCAAAATTCTGTGATCAAAGCCTTCGGAAAATGTTGGAATTTCAACCTACTGCAAAGATGATGCCGACAGAGGCTGAAGATAGTTGAATTTTAAAAATCTAAAAATGACCCAGTTCGGGAAATCAAATTTCCTCTCTCCAATAAAAATATTAGTTTTCCATGAGATGTTTTGGTTTTTCGACCAGACCCAAATCCGAAAGTTAAGTAGTTATTTTTTAGTTAGTTTATTATTTTTCAAAATAATTTGTAATAAGGGTTGTGTCTTTTCACCCTAAAGAGGTGTGAAATCCACACACACACACACACACACATACACACACATATACATAATGTAAAATGTAAAAAGACAATAAAAATTCAGATTTTCATAGAATAGAATTTCATAAACAACTGCAACTATGAACTCTTATGTACCAGTTTTTCAACATCAATAAAGATAAGTGCCATTTCTTTTTATTTGTGGTTATAAGTTATATGTTTTCAATTAGTCTTTCAGATATTCTATTTTATAGAATGTTTCATTGTGTTAAATTCCTTGAATGTTATAACTCAAAATCAATATATAGTTTGAATATCAATTGAAAGATCTGCAAATCTTCCTTTGTTTTTGTCGGTCTCTTGAATAGAGTTAAATTTGATAATACTAACAGTGTAATCTGGTTTGAGTTATATCTTGAGTGGAAGCCCTTGAGATGATAGTCTTGTCTTATTAAAGCAAATTTTTTAAAACTGTCTCCGATCGTACGTAGGATTAAAAAAAATTCTAACTCCATAGCCCAAGTTTTTAGAAGGCACTGATCTAATCATTATTTGGAAATTGTCATTTGGTTCATACTTTGTAGTTTGTTGATAATTTAATCATTTTTCAAAGCATTATAATTAGGATTCTTAGTGGTTATTTAGTTTTAGTTTAAGCTTTACATAGTAGAGATTATCAAAAGATTTGTTGCTTTCCTCCAAGGATCATTCACCACCTTGGAAGGAACTTTGTTTGTTTATGTACACAATTGTGTGACATAGAGAATTTGATAGTTCAAAGTGAAATTAGGCCTACCAGCCTTGGCTTGATTAATCTAGAATTGTAGAGGTATCAATTTGTACCTGTTAGTTGGCCAAATCCGATCCATCATTTTTGGGCACCAACACATATATCCATCTATCCAGGGGGATACAATAAAGCTAAATTCATTGTCTTTTGGCCTAATGTGGCCTATTTAGGGGGAGTAGGTGATCTAATTAACTAATACAAATAGAGGGAATGCGTATAAAAAAAGAGAAAAAATGATAGCTTTTGATGAACGGGGAGTTGGTGAAAATTTGAAGACCTTGGACCCTTTTTCTTTGATGTCAAGGGGGGGGGGGGGAGAGATTATATAGGTTTATTTTGTAAGAGGAATATTGGTGAAAGGTGGAGGAAGTGTGAAGATCTTGGGGAGAAAGAATAAGAAGATGTTTTAAATATGTTGTGTGTTTCCATCAATGACAAAGGGGGAGATTGTTGGTAGTTTATTTTTTCACTGCTATCAACTTTCTTCCTACTTAATGTTGAGTGCTTGATGATGACAATGATAGGTGTTGGTGTTGATATGTGTTGGTGACATTTGGTGTTGTCCTTGTGTGTCAATTCTTTGCTTGATGCAATGTTGTAGTTTTGAGACAATATGTTTTTATGGTGATAAACCTTTGTAGATATCGAAATCAATATGTGAAAGTTTTCTAATGGTTGGTTTCATACCATAGGAATTTATTCTCTACTATTGAGGTTCTAAAAATGGCAGATATTGTGCAAGTATTCTCTATCCTATGTTATTTGTGAAATGTTACTTTTATATTGTTGACAAGAAGTGTTGTAGTAGTTAATTATTATAAGTAGTGTTAATATGAGGATTAGAAGAATGAATCTATTAAGATGAGGATTGCAATAATTATACTAGCATGGATGGCCGAATTGAGGTATTTTTTTTATCATTGAAAAATATTGAGTGTGAGTTTGCAGAGAAGTGCTTTGAAAACTACCTGGAAGAATGCTTTTGATTCCTCTACATTTATTGGTATGACCTTTTAGTTTGGAACATATATTGTATGTTCTATGTATGTTACACTCCCATATTTTGAGGTCCCTAGTGTTGTCATTGATGTTTCAAAGGAATGCATTGTGTTGGACGTGTTGGTGTTTGTCAGGTTTAGTTCAAGAATTGCTTTGCATTTCTTTACATTGATGTTTTTAGCGTTTCATCTTGAAGAGAATTTTAATAATTTCTATGCAATGTTTTAGTTTAATTATTGGTAGAGATATGTATCACAAGTATATTTTTGATGATGTTCTTCATGACCATGTTTTCCTAGTCTTCTAGTTATGAAAATTTATGAGAAAGAATTGTTGTGGAAGTGTGATTATTAAATAAATATGATATATATTCTTGGAAATGATCTTATATGTTCAAGGAACATCTATTTTTGATCCACATAGAAATGATTGAACCCTTTGATGTTGCATTGTCTAAAGTTGTTTTGCAGGGTTATTTGCAACTATCTAGCTAATAGGGCTTGTTCTTCTTTCTTATGTCAGATTCTTGCTTGTAGTGGATGATTTGTTAAGTTATTATTGGGTCTCACATTCCATGTAGAGATTTTCATTAAGTGGTTTCATGCCGAAGATGTATTTTGGGATGACTAATTATTTCTACACATTACACTATTTATGACTTTGGAGGATGTGCAACAAGTGTGTGATGTTTTGGATCACATTAGATGTTGTGTTAAGTTTTTTGGGTCATCTCTATCTCCTGGATATGACTTCTTTCACCACAATTATGTTTTGGTGGCTAACCTTTAGGATTTATCCTTTGTCCCTTGTTTTGGCTGACCTAATTATTATTTGGCATTGATTAGGATGGAAGAAATATAAGGTTAAATAAAATTAAAAAGGTATGGAGAATCATTGAAATGTGGAAGATGTGAATTTGATGAAGCAATAACATGTGAAATTTGTGGAGCTAAATTGACTATGTTTGCTTGAGATGCCATGTCAAAAGCATTTACATTATAAGGAGAATGTTGGAAGTAGTTTGTTGAAGGCATATTTCATTATACTTAATTTCATGTATCTTGTGTCAAGGTAGTGATTCCTTTCATCGGGTCCTTTTGTATCTTTCCCTTAAGAAGCATTCTTCAGTTTGCAAGTCCTTTGTATCTTGCCCCCAAGCAATTTTCTTAGGAGCAATTTTGGTAGTGAGCCTCTTGTAACATTTTACATTTAATGTGAGTTGATTCTCACCATTTTTCCCTCCTATTTTCCACATAAATCTAGATTTATCTTGTGCATTTTGTTGAACATGTTCTATGTTTCATTGTTGTTGTTTAAAGTTACATATTTTGAATCAAAGTAAAAGTTTAAATTTGATAAAAGACTTACTCACCCACCCTCTTAGTGTGTGGGTGTGCTCAACAAGTGGTATCAAATCACCAAATTTTCCAACATATATTCATCTAATCAGCACAATGGAGAAGATCACTATAAAATAAAGGCATAATAACGATTTGTTAAGAGTGTACACAAATGCATACAACTATTGGTTGAGACTATAATGGAGATCTCCTAATAAATTCAAGAATAATTTTATACCTATTACTAAGGATTCAAAGGGATATAGACTAGAGTTTAGTTCCCAGAAGATCTTTGTTGTTATAGTATTTAACTCTAGACTTAGTTCTATTGAGGTAGTAAGGAAATTGATCCATATCTTATCCCACCTATAAATTAGAATGGAAGGTCACATACATAGATTAGACCCAAAATAAGATGTATTTGTATATGTCAATACAAAATCTTTACACTATGAATATCTCCTTTGTACACATCTTCTCTTTATTATCTCTATACATCTCCTATATGTCTCCTTGATATGGTGAATAGGCTTATCTCCCATACTTATATTTCCTTAAGGGGACATGGCTCTTAGATAGTAACCCTAAAGTATATGCTATCTTTAAAGTTACATATTATAGAACCTTATTTTTGGTTTATAGTTACATATTTCTAGATCGATATCTGTTTACTATTTTCCAACCAAAATACCCATATGAATTTTTTGTAAATTGTGTTGGGTTTTCAACTAAACCTATGTATTTTATATAGTCACATTTCAAATCATTTTATTAGCCTATGTGTATCTTCTCCCAATCACCATATTCTAGGACCAATAGATAAAAGTTTTTAGATCACACATGCTACAAAAAAGGATCAAGCTTAATCAAAATAGGAAAATTTAGTTAAGATTTAAAGATTGCAACTATTTTTAAAAGCTTTACATGTATTTATTTGTAGATTTTTAGATTTTAGGCATAAGTTTTATTGATATTAAAGCACACAAGATACTAGAAGACTAATATAGTTTGTAAGTTGCACTCATTTAACATATACACTAGCTTATGGAGAAATAAACATAACTTGATTTTCCATATGATTAATTATGCAACACTAAAGATGAAACCCAAATACTTTTTTATCTAAATTTTGAGTTCTAAACAGTAATTTTTTTTATAACTTTAATATATCTCCTTCCAAAGTGATCTTCAACTTAGATACCACAATTGTGGGGAATCTCTTTTATCAAGGTCTTACAAGATATACCCTTGACATTGTTTGTTGGGGTGTAGAATACCCCATAAATGGATGTGGTAGTTTATACAATTCAACATTAAATATATGCACATTGTAAAGCATCTAAAATGTCTCATGAGAATTTAAGCAAGAGCCTCCATTATAATAACCCTAATGATTTATCATTTGAACTGATCTTATTTGGCATGAGGATACATGAATATTAAATCATCACATTTGTATTATATATGTTGAGAGGCAGATGATCAAATGCAAGGAACATTAATATACATTAAGAAAACAAAGACGAATAAATGTAAGCATTATCATTATCAACAAAGTTATTATAATAATTTAAGATAAAATTTAAATGTTAAGACAATGACATCCATTATACTATTTGTTGCCAAGAAAGTTCACAATATATGTCCTTTGACCTAAATATGCCAACAAATTGTTATCAAGGAAAAGGCATTTGCATATGAAATAAAATAAAATAATTTTAGTTAGTTACACGAGGCCATAAATTGTGCATGTCATGAGACAATTATGAATGCATCCTAATTTATGTATTTTTACACTTTAAACATACAAAGATGAGTGTGACTAGGAAGAAATTTCAAGACATCTTAGCTTTCTTTTCATAGGTGATTTTGGGCATTGATTATAATCTTAAATTGCTCCATCTTTTCTATTTTTAAGGTAGGTTTTTAAGGTGACCTACCTGTTTGATATTGATATATTATTAATATCTCAACACTTTACGATGAAACACCATGTTTCCATTTCCTACTAAATAGATTAAAGAGCCTCTCTTTCTAATCCTCATAAAATAATTATTTCTTTCTATTGCAGGATAAAAAGTTTCTTGTGAACAATAACAATTTCATCTATATGATGATACTTATAGAAAAAATAAATTTTAATTTTAATATTATAATAATACTCATAAATAAAATAAAATTTCAATTTTATTTTGTTTTTTTATAAATGAAATGAAATTAAATACACAATATAGTTATTTCCATGTCTTCTTTTCAAAAATAAATTGCATTGAATGAACCGATAAATAAAAGATCTTGAGAACCTCTACAAGACTGAAGCAACTTATAGAAATCCTAAAATACCACACCCCAATCTATCCAAGAACTACCTATTCAAACCAATCTCAAAAAATATAATATTGATTCTTTGAACATATAGGGGAAGTGACCCAATAACCATTAAGAGGTCCAATAACCATGACCTTTTTGTCATGTTTACCCCCCAATTATTACTATTAAAGGAGGCCCCAAAATGATAACACTCGTACAAATAGCCAATCACACATGCACTAATAGTCGACCATTTTTTAGTTTTTTTAGTTGATGGCATTTCATAATCATAAAGACTAATGGGACATTTGGCCACAAGTACTGACATTTTTGACTCAATGACTATTGGTGCAAGAACATAGCGGGTATTAGATGACACTTTGAAAATGCCATTTTTTGACCACTTGGTGTTCGACAATCTCTACAGAGAGATCCGTGAATACCCAAAAGCTGAAACCTTAGCTTTAAATTGTTAAATCACATACGAAAATACACCAAAAAGATCTCCAAAATCTAACTTACACTTAAGAGTTCTAGATGCGCAAAATTAACTTGGGCAGCGGCTAGATTGTCTCCCCTAGAAATTATTCAAACCAATCTCAAAAAGTATAATATTCTAATCATTGAACATATAGAAATTATTCAAACCAATCTGGAAAGTATAATATCTCGGTCAAACCAACCTCGAAAGTATAGTATTCGATTCATTGAGCATATAGAAAAGGTGAGGATTTAACAGTAGACCAACATAAATTAGGAACAAATATACCCACGAGAAGGTTAAAATGAGTAAAATCCATGACTGAACACGGATTATCTGAGGGATACCAATTCAAATTAGGAAGAAATAATCCACACGAGACTGAAAAAGCTTATCAAATCCACGGTCTAGCATGATTGAATTCTAAGAATTTATCTGTGAATAGCAATACGAATCTATCCAAAGCCCCAAAACAAACCAGAATCTTGTGCCATGCCAACACAATCAACACCTTTTCCAATTAAAAAGGTGGAGATCCTTTGTCTTCTTCAACTCGAAGGTAAATTTAGAAATAATAAGTATTCTTCATAAGAGAATAAAATGCTGACCGACCAAATATTTACTCACCTAATATAATTCATTCATATCCATACCCACTCGCACCTAGATCTTCTAAGGGAATTTAACATGTTGCCTTGCTCTTCGCTGGAACTGCCACTTTGTTCTTTAGAAACCTTCAACTGGCACTGCACTGAATGCTTCTTTGTTGGAAGTTGCAGGAAGACCAGGTTGAGCACTCCATGAATGAATGCGCTATACCTGGTCAAAACAACATTTGCTATTCCAATGCGCTTGCGCCTTCAAGGGTTAGGATAAGACATTTATGATAGTAATTATCAGAACACGCATGATCATTCATATTCAAACAACTACTCTACTCATTTAAAACACAACCATACCTTTCAGAACAAGAAATATAGTAATTCATCAAAGCATAGCATATTTAAGTACGTTTAAGCCAAGTTATATGTCTAATGGCAGCATGCCATATAATAGCAGAAAAACATAGAAGTCTTAAGGTAAGTGTATCAAAATAAGGAAAAAGGTCTAGCAAATATCATCCTAGGGTATCTTAAAGTATGACATTAATATGCCTCATCAGCCCTTAGATAGTAACCCCAAAGTATATGCTATCGTTAAAGTTACATATTATAGAACCTTATTTTTGGTTTATAGTTACATATATCTAGATCAGTATTTGTATACTATTTTCCAACCAAAATACCCATATGAAATTTTTGTATTGTGTTGGTTTTTCAACTAAACCTTTGTATTTTCTATAGTCACCTTTCAAATTATTTTATTAGTCTATGTGGATTGTCTCCCTTTCACCATATTCTTGGACCAATAGATAAAAGTTTTTAGATCACACGTGCTACAACAAAGGATCAAGCTCAATCAAAATAGGAAAAATATAGTTAAGATTTAAAGATTGCAACTATTTCTAAAAGCTTTACATGTATTTATTTGTAGATTTTTTAAGTTTAGGCATAAGTTTTTTTGATATTAAAGTACACAAGATACTAGAAGACTAATATAGTTTGTAAGTTGCACTCATTTAACATATACACTATGCTTATGGAGAAATAAATATAACTTGATTTTCCATATGATTAATTATGCAACACTAAAGATGAAACCCAAATACTTTGTTGTCTAAATTGTGAGTTCTAAACACTAGATTTTTTTATAACTTTAATGTATCTCCTTGCAAAGTGATCTTCAACTTAGATACCACAATTGAGGGGAATCTCTTTTATCAAGTTCTTACAAGAAATACCCTTGACCTTGTTTATTGGCATGTAGAATACCCCATAAATGGATGTGGTAGTTTATCCAATTCAACATTAAATATTTGCACATTGTAAAGCATCTAAAATGTCTCATGGGAATTTGAGCAAGAGCGTCCATTATGATAGCCCTAATGATTTGTCATTTGAGCTTATCTTATTTGGCATGAGGATGCACGAATATTAAAGCATCACATCTGTATTACATATGTTGAGAGGTGGAGGATCAAATGCAAGGAAGATTAATATACATTAAGAAAACAAAGATGAACAAAATTTATCAAAAAATAAATGCAAGCACTATCATTATCAACAAAGTTATTATAATAATTTAAGATAAAATTTAAATGTTAAGATAATGACATCCATTATACTATTTGTTACCAGGAAAGTTCACAATACATGTCCTTTGACCTAAATATGCCAACAAATCGTTATCAAGGAAAAGGCATTTGCATATGAAATAAAATAATTTAATTAGGTACACGAGGCCATAAATTGTGCATGCCAATAGACAATTATGAAGGCATCCTAATTTATGTATTTTTACACTTTAAACACATACAAAGATGAGTGTGACTAGAAAGAAATTTCAAGACATCTTAGCTTTCTTTTCAAAGGTGATTATGGGTGTTGATTATAATCTTAAATTCTCCATGTTTTCTATTTTTAAGGTGACCTACCTCTTTGATATTGATATATTATTAATATCTCAACACTTTATGATGAAACACCTCCATGTTTCCATTTCCTACTAAATAGATTATAGAGCCTCTCTTTCTAATCCTCATAACATAATTATTTCTTTCTATTTCATGATAAAAAAGTTTCTTGTGAACAATCTCTTTTGAACCATTTCATTCATATGATGACACTTATAGAAAAAATAAATTTCAATTTTAATATTATAATAATACTCATAAATAAAACAAAATTTCAATTTCATTTTGTTTTTTATAAATGAAATTAAACTAAATGCACAATGTAGTTATTTCCATGGCTTCTTTTAAAAAATAAATTGTGTTGAATGAACCAACAAATAAAAGATTTTGATAACATCTACAAGATTGAAGCAAGGTATATAAATCCTAAAATACCACACACCCCAATCTATCCAAAAACTATTCAAACCAATCTCAAAAAATATAATATTGATTCTTTGAACATATAGGGGAAGTGACCCAATAATCGTTAGGGGGTCCAATAACCGTGACCTTTTTTGTCATGTTTACCTCCCAATTACTACTATTAAATGAGGCCCAAAAATGATAACACTTGTACCAATAGTCAATCACACATGTACTAGTAGTCGATCAATTTTTAGCTTTTTTGGTTGGTGGTTGGTCCATTTGTGCACCACTATTGGGACATTTCATAAAGACTATTGGGACATTTGGCCACAAGTACTACATTTTTGAGTGAACGACTATTGGTGCAAGAACATAGAGGGTATCAAACGACACTTTGAAAATGCCATTTTTTGACCACTTGGTGTTCAACAATCTCTACAGAGAGATCCATGAATACCCAAAAGCCGAAACCTTAGCTTTACGCTATTAACTCACATACGAAGATACACCAAAAAAATCTCTGAAATCCGACTTACAATTTAAGAATTGTAAATGCGTGAAATTAGCCTAAACAACTACTAGGTCGTTTCCCCTAGAAATTATTCAAACTAATCTCAAAAAATATAATATTCTATTAATTCAAGATACAGAAATTATTCAAACCAATCTGAAAAGTATAATATTCTATTCATTGAACATACAGAAATTATTCAAACCAATCTGGAAAGTATAATATCCCGGTCTATCCAGGAACCATTCAAACCAACCTCGAAAGTATAATATTCGATTCATTGAGCATATAGAAAAGGTGAGGATTTGACAGCAGACCAACAGAAATTAGGAACAAAAACACCCACGAGAAGGTTAAAACGAGTAAAATCCATGACTGAACACGGATTATCTGAGGGATACCAATTCAAATTAGGAAGAAATAATCCACACGAGACTGAAAAAGCTTATCAAATCCACGTCCAGCAAGATTGCATTCTGAGAATATATCTGTGAATAGCAATACGAATCTACCGAAAGCCCAAAAACAAACCAGAATCTTGTGCCGTGCCAACACAATCAACACCCTTTCCAATTAAAAAGGCGGAGATCGATCCTCCGTCTTCTTCAACTCGGAGGTAAATGTAGAAATAATAAGTATTCTTCATAAGAAAATAAAATGCTGACTGGCCGAATATTTACCCAACTATTATAATTCATTCATATCCATACCTGAACTGATGATTTCATCCTAACAAATGTGGGCGTGAGGTGATTGGAGAAGCGAAAATGGGGCGTCCGGGGACCATAGTTCATGTCACTGGATTCAAAAAATTCGGTGGAGTTGCAGATAATCCAACAGAAACAGTAGTGGGTAAATTGCAGGAATATGTAGGTAAAAGGGGCCTGCGTAATGGAGTCACTCTTGGTAGCTGTACAGTAATTGAGACTTCGGGTGAAGGAGCTCTCGATGCTCTTTACTCTCTTCTTGACTCCGCTTTCCCTTCAAATGGTGAGAGGATTATTTGGGTGAGTCAGATCACTTCCTTCCTTTTTCAGTTGGCCTGGATAATCATAGGGCTGAAGTCAATTGGTTTTTTCTATTGTATAAGTAGTTTATAGATTGCTGGGGTTTTCGATTCAAATGAATTGGATTTAGGGAGTTTGGATTGTGTCTTGTATTAATTAAGAATATGGAAAAATAGGCTTGTTAGGTCTAATGATACTCAAATACTAGAGGCCAATACAATTCAAATTCAAAGTACTACCAACATCTAAAATGCTTTGTCATAAGCCAACAGTACAAAGGTCACTCAAGCAAATCTATTAGATTTTTACAATCCATATAAATATTATATCAGTTTTTGGATTCGATTGTGTAGAACTTTTCGTCATCAACGTTTCAGATCACACTATTGGATGAGCAATCACGAAAATCTATTAGATTTCCACAATCCATATAAATGCTATATTAGTTTATGGATTCGATTGTGTAGAACTTTTTGTCATCAACGTTTCGGATCACACTATTGGATGATGGAAACGCTGATGACAAAAAGTTCTACACAATCGAATCTAGAAATTGATATAACAAGGTCAGCCAAAGATGAATCAATTTCATTTCCTTGAAATCAAGGATGCTTGTTCTGAATTAGAAACTCAGTTAGGATGTGTGCACAGGGTTAAATAAACAGATTGAATTCCTAAAATAAAAGGACAATTAACAAATATTTAGGACTTAGGAGTTCCTAAAATAAAGGACAACAACACCTAATTAGACATACACTTGGGATTTGTTGTAGAACACCAACTAAATAGATTGAGGATGGTCGATCAGTCAATCATAATTGAGGGTGATTGCTTAATTAGGTGCTATTGTAAGGACCATTGATGAAGATCAAGGAAGATTACTGCTAGGAGACTTCCTCTTTTATCCCCTAGCCTTCCCCATTATAAGAAACTATATGATTATTTTTAAAGGGTCATTCACAATGGAGCTGGCTTCACCTTCATTTGAATGGGAGGAGTTGGTGGTGTCTCCACATAAATGTGGCTCACTAAAGAGCTTAGGTTGTTATATGCATTGATGCTACTAGAACAAATATAATTTAAGTGTTTTTTACAGTTACTATCATAATGAAAAGATATTTGCAGTGTTATATTCCAGTTCTACATTTTGGTCCATATTCGTGTACTGGCTATTTTTAACATTTTTAGCTTTAGATCTACAACAATGGTATCAAATCACCAATCATGCCAACATGAATTAATATGATCAACACAATGAAAAGATCAAGAGCAAGCAAAGACACAATGTCAAAGGACATTTGGTGTAATGGAAAAGTCCATGTTGTAAGGATCTAATTAGTATTGAGTTCAAATCTTCTCCAATAATTTAAAAAAAAAAGCAAATGCACAATAACTATTTGCTAAGAATGTATGCAAAGACACACAACAATGGTGGAGAGTATAAGGGAGATGTCCCAAGCAATTTAGAAACAGTGTTGTACTCATATGAATTTCATATTGTGTTTGTTTTTTAGCTAAACCTTTGTCTTTTTATGCACTCATGTTTCAAAATGTCTTGTTTATTTGTGTGTTTTGTCTCTCATTCATCATCTTGTAGGGGCAATAGATAGATGTTTTTAGATTATGCACTATGGAAAAGGATGGGTCTCAATCAATATAGGTAAAATAAAGTAAGCTTTAAAGACTGCAATGATAATATACTTGGTGTTGTACCATTCTAAATTGTAAGCACCTATAATTAGATGCTCAATTAGGTCCCATTTTAGTGTTCTTGAGATTTCATATCCGTTATGCTTGATCCAACCTTGCACCGCCTACGTTAATGGCTTTCTCTCCGCATTCTCGGCTCCCCAAACAAGTTTCGTAACTTTTTGGGATGAATAGGTCGCCCCAGCTGCTCGAGCCAACCTATTCCCTGACATTTAAATTTAAATACCGATTAATTAATTTAATTATCATAAAATTACTTATAAATTTAAATATCCAAAGAAGAGAGTACGCAAGAAAGCGACTTGGTGGAAGGATGAATCATTTAAACTCTACTTAATGGAGAAAGAGGAGGAGGTAACATCAAAGGTGGTGCCAAAATAAGTTGCAAAAGATCCCAAGTAGGGTTTATATTATGACTCTTTAGGTAATATTGAGGTGGTAAACGGCTTGGGAGGGGAGAAGTGTCGAGAGGAAATGAGAAGTGAGGCTTTGAGGGTCATGATTAGGGATATATCTTGTGTCGAGTTCAAATAAAGACAATCAAAAACTCTGAAGGAAGAGGACAAGGTTAAGCTTACTGCTCTATTGGAGGGTGTGAAAAAGGGCTCAATTTTGGATTCTTGTGAAAAGGAGTATTCTTTTGCTGGTGGAAGCTTTGGAAATGCAAAAATAATTTTCGGGACATTCCTGGCGCAACCAAAGAGAGATTATTGATAAGCCCTTAATGTGGCAGAAGGAGGCTAAAAGGTTGGAAGAAGGATGGCAAGTTGTAAAAGGGAAAAGAGGCAAAAAGGTAAATAAAAGAGGATTTAATATGATCTTACGATCACACTCCAAAGGTGGGGAAAAAAACTTAAGCTTCAGACTTGTTAATAGGTCTTTTTATGGATGTTTTTTTTTTCTATGGAGAGGTAGTTCTTTTTTGTAACTACTACTGGTTCGGACCAGGCTAAAACTTAATTTACGTATAATAAAAATATAACCTTATCATTGATAAAAGAACAAATTTATCAAGTCTCTCAATTGTTGAATTCACTTAAATTAAAAGATATTACAAAATAAGTAGATGAAATGTTAAAATTATAAATTTAATCTAATTCCCTTTGTTCACACAAATGAATGTTCAACATAAATAAAATAAAAAGAAACCATATTTAAGATTGAATTCATCTTAATTGCATCATTTTTCTCTTCTTATATAATTATTAAAAAAACAAATTCTTGCATATAAATGTAGAACACCCTTTTATTATAAAAACATTTCTATAAATAAAGTGATAAATTTGTCTTGTTTTACTAATTAAAAAAGGTATAGAATATTCCTTACCTATTATATTTTTTTCTTTTCCACAAAGTTATATCCCCTAACATTTCCTAATATTTAAACTAGTTACATTCCATCCTCCTAAAAACAACTTTACAAGAAAGTGTTTGAGAAAATTCATTGGTTTTCAGTGTGAACTAAATTAAAGAATCAAGTTTTTTTTTTTTATAATGATGCATGCATTTGGTTTTTATCATCAAATGTAAAAAATAATCTATTCAAACATATCTATCAATCCATACAAAAATTTAATAATAAAAGTTCAATTAGCCTTTTTTTTTAATGACCCCTTTTATCCAAGAATGCACCACTAGATGACTACACCAAAATTGGGAGCTTAAGATTGGGGCAGATATATGCGTGGCCCAAAAATACACCTATTTAGAATAAAATTCACCTAATATGAATGACCAACTAGTCAATAAGGGAACATTGAACTAGCAAATACATGCCTAAAATGAATACACCTCATAAACTTACTAAGTTTTACTATTTGATAAGATAAACTCTACGATTTTATGTGTCATCTACTTCCCTTATAAATAATATTTATTTCTTGTTCTTTCCATTCAACAATCAACAATCTTCATTAATATATTTTTACCCTCCCTTTGTAAAGGTTTATGGGGAATTTTTAATAAGCATGAGCTTGAATAAATAGGTATGGGGAGCTTTTAATAAGTATGGGCTTTTTTTTTAACTCTTAAATATTTTGATAAGATAAATAAATTTTGATTTGATCTTTTAGGTAAATAGAAGAAAATAAAAGAATATATATATATTCACTACATTTATTTCAAATGAAGACATAAATACAATTATTCACATAAATTGTATGATTACATCTATTTATCACAATCTTGCATATAAAAATACCACATATCTATATCCAAATATTCTAGTACACACACACCCACATTTCAGAATGCAAATTTGGAGACATGGTAAGGAATTCATTAAAATAGACATAATCATCTATCTAAGTGAGAGTGTGAGTGCCATATTCTATCATTCCTACTGATGTCAAAGTGTTAACTTCTTCTACTAGGGCCTCAATCTCGCCTTCCAAACTTGTCCAAAACTTACAACACTCAAGTTCCCATCAGTCCAGGTTAGTACTCGAATCTATAATCTATAAATGAATATTCAAATTGCATCATTTATCATTTACATTTCGTATTCGACCATTCATAACATATAAATTAATATGCATAATAGCCATAATCAAAACAAATCCATCATCATGATACTCATAACATATTAATAGATAATATTTTTTCATCCATAAAAAAATAAATCATTTTAACATCTAACATCCGTCAGGGTCTCTAACTAATCAAACATGATCCGAGAAATTTGACTAAGTCTACTCTCTCTCTCTTAAAATTTCAAACACAAAAAGTTGAGACGTAACATAAGTTCTACAAGGTAATTGGCACCTTAATCATAGTAGTTGCCTCATGGAGTTACAATTGGATGCCACTGTAATACCTAAGACAACAAGTTCAAGTAAAAACACATTCAAAAAATTGAAATAAATGAAATAAAAATATATATACAACTTAAATTATTTTAAAAAATCAAGGATGTGTTATAGATTCCTAGAATGAAAATTAAACAAAAACTTTAAAACAAAACAAGAGAGTTCATTTGTAAAAACATTTTAAAAACTTGAAAAAACCTACCCTCTTTTGAAGAAATCTTCCTCTATGATCTTCTTGGCAATAAATCAACTCTTGGAAATGTGTAGGAATAGCTAACCAACTAGTTTGGAATGTTCACTGATTAATGTTCAACTCTATTTGTGCACGAATTTTTTTTATAACAATGATGAATAATATTTTGTTTTTATTCACAAGATGAGAGAGCTTGTTTTTGTCTATTAGATGTCTTCTACACCATGTTTTAGGGTTTGGGAGGGGATGAATTACGATTTTTTCTTTTAAAAAAGTTTTGAATCATTGGCTAGGCATAAGTACCCTTTGAATTTTCCCTTGGTTTTCTTGGGATGGAATTGCTAGAGCTGAAATCGGGATCCTAGATAACATCCCAAGTGGACCAGATCTAAACTTGAACTTAAGACCTTTGCCCAATAGACCAGTATTGTAGATTCACAAAAAATTAAGAAATACTTCTCAAGATTTGTTCAACTTGTGAAGCAAACCTTTCACAAGATAACCCCTTTTAACCCAGAATTGATTTTTTATGCTTATGCTCCAAATGTGGTGCCAAAATCAAGAAGGATCAAGTTGCAATCAAATATAACTAACTCCATTAAGAAGAACTTTATGTGCTAGCTAAAAATAGCTAGCTAGGGTACACACTTCAGCATGCATCAACACATAAGTCAAAATGCATTAACATTCATCCACATGCAAACGGATCGCTCCAAATTCTAAGGTTGATTTGGACTCAGTCAAACATGCTTTTAATGTAATCCTATGATGTGCCATACACACTCTTATAAGTAGTATTAGCTGTCATATGTTACTCCACTCATTAAAGAGATGTCATAACATGCCATCAACTTGCAAAGAAGTGTCATTAGGGAATCTCTTAGATTCCTTCAAGTGGGAAGCAAAAATTACTAGGGAAAAAAATAGAATCTAAAATATTTGAAGATTAGAAGAGATATTTTTGCTCAATGTCAATTACCAATATCCCAAGATGCTCTTGGATATATTTGGAGAACTTCCAAAACATCTACCACTAGCTAGGGGTCATGGGTACATCATAGAGTTGGAGGAGGGCAACATCTATATCATGACCCAATCCAATTGAAGCCCAACATTTTTCAAAGATGAAATTTAAAATGTTGTTCAAGAGCTTTTACAAATGAGACATATCAAGCCGATTACAAGCTCATTTGCTACTCTTGTGGTATTTCTTCGCAGAAAGATGGATAATTTTGCATCTGTATTAACTATCATTCTCAAAACAAGCACATAATTAATTTTCTATTCTTGATTCCTTGAGTTGTTTAGTTGATCTAAGGGTTTGTTGAGTTTTGGATAACCAAATTGCCTAGACACAAAATTACACATGTTGCTCGACCCATAGGAGATAGTGCATTAAAAGATTTAATTTATCCATGCTACCAATATAAAGGGTCTAGTAGCTCACACATCTTTAGAGTCTCCATAAGGAATCTATACTACCTCCTCTTGCTATATTGTAGATAATTGAGTAAAATTGTCTCTACATATCACAATTAGGCCCATGTTCATTGTAAAATACACCCCTTTTTGAAAAAAAATCAATTGAAAATGAGATACAATGCAATGTCCTTTCCATTTTTTGATCACCTAATTTGCATGGTGGGCAAGGTGAGAGCATATGGTGTTCAAGACTATATAATTAAGTAAAATGTTGTAATTGAATGGGAAATGCACTAGGTCACAGGCCGACCAATCTTACTTCTTCAATGGATTTCTTATGTAATACAAAAAAGAATGAACATACAATACTTCCACTTTTCAATGGGGGTGAGTAAACATAACACTTCCATTGAACATTGGATGACTATGCCCAATGACCCTTCACAACATTTGGCTACACACTTTTCCTCCAAGGTTAGTTTTTCTTTGATTTCTAGTTTACAACATGATAAATCTCTCTCTCTCCAAATTATGAATTTTAATATGTTAGATATTGTCGCTTAGATTTTTTAGAATCAACATTACTTTGCAATCACAACTCTGATCAAACAACCACAAGAAGCATCATAGTCTAATGAGAAGGAATTTTATTGTACTTTTGGTTTATATATATATGGTTATTTTTTCATTTCTAGGACTAGACACACAACCAATCACAAATCACAATGACATCTCTTCTTTAACTAAGTATGTTTAGGCATGGTTCACAGATTTGGACTTGGAGAGTACTCGACAAGCCCAAAATTTTCAACTCGGGAATAACCTGACAAATACTCAGCAAAAACTTGGCAATTTAGAAAGTACTTAAAATTAAAATATCTTAAAGAAACATAATTTTTTGAGAAATTCAGTTACAAAATGTATTAAATTAAAATTTGACATCTTGTTAGAGAAAATGCATGGTTCATAGCAAAAATAACATGTGAAAAACACATTTTAATCACCGTTTTACCTTCGTTGATATATTTACCCATGTTTTCTTGTGTCAATAAAATCGCAAGGGTTGAACTTGTGAAAACTTGCTCAACAAAAAAATTAGAAAGTACTTGACAACTTAGAAAGTACTTGCAGAATTCACAAACTATGTATTTAGATATGCACTATCTATTACTTGTCATTTCAATTATTTTTACATTCTTTTCAATCAATTCATTATTTTTGGCACTTACTTTTTCACAAAGCACCATCAGTGCTATACTACATGACTAGTGATGAGCTTTGTGAATGCATATCTACCCATTTGAAATAACCTTTAGGGCTCATTTGTTTTCTGGAATTAGACTATAATTGGGATTGTCAAATCCCAGAATTGATATTTTCAATGTTTTTCGTTCAAAACATGAAACTGGAACAGGGATTTGTTAATTCCCATTTACCCCCAAAAACCAACATTTGAATCTTCCATCTAAATAGGTGGAATTGGAAAATCAATTCCAATTCCACTTAAATGGGAATTGGGGGTAAAGCAAAATTTATAATATTTTGAAATCCATATGAAAACAACATCTTCCATCTTCTCATTATGAATTCTAGGTGAACCAAATGGTTCCAACCATATTCCAAAAACCATTTTCCACATTTAAAACTTCTAAATTGTCAAATACTGAAATTTGACAATTCCAGCGTTATTTAATTCCAACGTTATTTATTCCAACAACCAAACAGACCCTTATCAAATTAGATTTTTCGAAGGCATATAAATGCATTAACCTACATGTCAACATGTGGTTTAATTGCTTAAGCTTTTGACTAGTGTTTTAGGTTGTTTCATGGCAATGTTTGCCTTTCCTTTGTGTCCCCTCCTCTTCACCTGGCCTCCTCATTTATTCATCATGCCCCAACAATAAATGCAACAAATCACTAAATCACAGCCTCTCTTAATTACGTTGAAGACGTTTTCTATCTGAGATCGAGGCTTGATTTGTTGATATTAGTTTCGGGCAATAGAAATTATATGGCAGACCAAATTCAAGAAATGAGTTATTTTGAGTAGGAAAGAAATATAATAATTACTAGCAATTGCACCAATGTGTGCAATGGGTATGTTGAAGAAGATTGTGAAATGGTAGATTGTTAAATAGAAGATGGTGTTGTTTGTTCAACAAAGGTCTCAATTGAAAAGTGGTAGCTTCAAATTATAATTACACACACACACTTCACCTCTATCCTCCCTCTATTTCTCTCCCTCCCTCTCTATCTCTGGATATCCTTCTCTCATTCACACACACAAGCTCTCTCTCTCTCTCTCTCTCTCTCACACACACACACACACACACACACACACACATGTATCTCCCTCTCCCTCTCCCTCTCTCCCTCTCTATGAGCATTCCCTCTTTCTGCATCTCTCTCTCTCTCTCTCTCTCACACACACACACACACACACACACAAATGTATCCCTCTCCCTCTACCTCTCTCCCTCTCTATGAGCATTCCCTCTTTCTATCTTTCTCTAATTATCCTCTTTTCTCTCTTAGTTTTTCTCCCCCCCTCTCTCTCTTATATGCATATATCAATTCCTTGTTCACTCTTCCTCTATATATAGCTCTCTCTCTCTCTCTCTCTCTCTCTCTCTCTCTCTCTCTCTATATATATATATATATATATATATATATATATATATATATATATATATATATATATATATATATATATATTCTCTCCCTCTACCCCTCTCTATATCTCTATCTTTTGTGTCCCTCTTCCTCTCACACTCCATATTCATCTTTACCTCTATCTTCCTCACTCCTCTATCTCTAGAAATGTCCTCCCGTTCGCCCTCTTTCTTGACATATTGGTAGATATTGTTACAATATAGGATGGTCATTTTAATGGTATGCATAATGATGTTTATAGTAGTTATAGATTAATAGCTTGTTTGTGCCAAAATATTGAGATTAGATCTATTTGACATACATAAAATTAATAAATAGCCTAAATCAAGAAAAAGACATTTTAAAAAACTATTTTACTATAAATTTTTATCTATATATAATTATTTCACTAATAAAATTCAAGCCGTATCTTGAGTTTTCATCGATAAAATTGAAATCGAATCTTCAATTTTAACGTAAACAAAATTCAAACTTTGAATTCCAATCTCCAAATCATTTTAAATGACACCTAACTTCATCCAACAATTATTGTACATGCATTCTTGTTACTCATTTTCAATAGATGTTTGAAAATACTATGACATTCTGTCTTTGAAATCAACTCCTCCTACATGTTGTTGATTGAATTTGTGCTAGCAAAATTTTACATCTCAAAACATGAACTAAGAAACATTTCATTTTTTAGACTGTATGCTGTGGTTTTTTCTTCTTTATGTAGACTATATGTTCAAGAGGCTCCTATATGCTATTGTATTAATCTAGAAGCTGTTAGCATTATTTTCCTTCCTTTCAAAACTGTCGTTCTGGGTAAACTAACAAGAAATGTTTGTCCTACGTTTATTTGATTATATATATATATATATATATATATATATATATATATATATATATACATATATATACATATATATACACACACATATATATATATATACATATATATATATATATATACACATATATATACATATATATACATATATATATATATGTATATATATATATACA